>PVHP010038424.1:0-16872 GCA_004024765.1 Zapus hudsonius | reverse complement strand
ATTCTAGGCAGGAGCTCTACCACTGAGCCACACCCCAGCCCCTCACTGGGGATTCTAGGCAGGAGCTCTATCACTGAGCCACACCCCAACCGCTCACTGGGGATTCTAGGCAGGAGCTCTACCACTGAGCCACACCCCAGCCCCTCACTGGGGATTCTAGGCAAGTTCTCAACTGCTCAACTACATCCCAGCCCACTTTGATTTTGGATTTGAGACATGGTCTTCCTAAATTGCCTGGCTTAGCCTTGAATTCAGCCTCCTGAGTAGCTGGGGTTACAGATATGCACCACCAGGCCTGACTAAACCCTAGGCTTCTAAGAGCATGTAGGAAGCATCCCTGATCTCTACTCTTCTTTGCAGGACTGGGGTTACCAGCTTGCATGGCCATGCCCGACTATTTATGTAGGATCTGGAGTCTTGAATTTGGGACATTTCGGGCCCTCTCATGCTTGCACAAGAATTGTGCTTAACAGCTAACCCACCTGTCTGGCACTGAAACCTTTCCTCTTTTTAAGTTCTAGTTCATTGCAATAACAGAAAGTTGCCTGGTATAAAGGATAAGTCTCAGAATTGGGGGCTCTGAAGGACTTTGTGCACCAAGAGAAGGGGGTATGTCTCTGCACATTTCAAGAATGAAATAGATCATTTAACCCGACTCCAGGCCCACGTTCATGAGTTTGTGTAGATATCTTTGCTCCTCCCCAATGAAAGGCTTTGAATATCTATATTTCAGTCCCATAGAAATTACTTCAAATAAGAGTCAGCTGTTCTTAGACTCCTCTTACTAATGAGCCCCAAGCCTGGGGGAAAAGGTAGGGGGGCCATTCTGCCTTGAGAAACTTGAGAATTCTTAAACATAAAGAAAGCGCATTGTTTGTGATTACATTAGACCTTCAAAAGCAAGCGCACACATAAATTTGGAGATGAATTGCAGAGCGCTGGAAGCCTGCCTCTCTGCTTGACTTCAATAACTTATCTCAGTGAGTCCTCAGCAGAAAGCACCTTACATACTTCAGTTCCTGAGAAGATGAGTCGTGAATGCTGGGGAATTAGAAGACAGAGGGGCTTTATTGCAACAGTGAACAAGCTGAAAATTACAAGGTAATGGAATCTCAGTGGGAGGTCCTCCTACCCTGCCATTAGCTAACTCAGACAATGATGACTGCAAGATCGACTAGGCTTATAGAAACCCCGCCAGGTTTCTCGAATTTTTGCATTCCTGATCAGGCTGCACCCATAGCTCATTGAGAGGGGAAAGGCTGAGGTTATATGTGATTTCCAGAATGTTCAATCTTGGAAATCTTGAGAATCACCTGCTTGGGGATCCTGGTGATGATCTAAAGAGTAGCCGAGAGGCAATGCTGATCTCTCTAGATGCATCTCTGCAGATCTCTGCCCTAAATGACATCCTGAGTCAATAGGATTGTGGCAGGCTGGGGAAATGGTATAGTTGGTAAAAATGTGCAAAATGCAAGAATGAGGATTCCCCAGGACCCACATAAAAGCCAGCACTGGGAAAGGAAGACAAAGACAGAGGCTCTCAGGGGGGGGGGGTGTATGTGTACATTAGGGTTCTGTAGAAAAAAAAAACCAGAACCAATAGGATCGATCTCCTCTCTTTCTCTCTCTGTATACATGTATAATGGGAATTGTCACCCATGACTGTGGTGGCTGAGATGTCCCACACCCATTTTACATCTGCTAGCAGGAAGGCCAGTGGAGTAACTCAGCCCAGATCCAAAGATCATGGGCACTGCTATCCACAAGTAGGGCATAGACAATGAATGTCCTGTCTCCAGCACAGATATTAAATTCCTTCTTCCTCTGTCTTTTTGTTCTATTTTGGGACCCCACTGGGTTGGGTGATGGCCATCCACACTGCTAAGGGTGGATCTTCTTTACTTAGTCAAGAACTAGTCTGTTCTGAAACCTTTCCAGACACACCTAGTGTTATGGTTTGAATATGTCATGTTCTCCACGGCCTCACATTTTGAATGCTTTGTCCCCAGCTGGTGGTGCCATGTGGAGGAGTTCTAGGATCTTAAGAAGTGAGGCCTGCAGGGTCTGATGAAGAAATGGGAGACCATGACTAGGATCTTGTGGATTTAGGATCTTCCTAGTTTCTTCCTGATCACCCTCCTGTCCACCAAGAAGAGAAGCACAGCCCCCACCCCATGCACTTGCCACCAAGATATGAATCGCTCTGTGGTAGAAGAAATTTGACCAAGAAACCAGACCCAGATACCCTCTGAAACACAGATTCTATCATGTAAGACTTGACCAGGGAAACAGCATGACCCTGAGTCTCCTCCCTGTCTATGCAGCTGCACCTGCTGGTATGTTATCTGGTTAGTGCAGCCATAGGCAACCTCATCCAAACTTCTGTAATTTTTGCTTGTCGTCCCCGGTCTCATAGCCCAGAAGTTTAACCCACCAATAGTGTGAGGAACTCAAGGTGATGTCAGACAGCCTGCCATGCTGTCTATAAAAGCTCTACGCCATCAGAGCTCAGGACTCGGGCTTTGGAAGTCATTCCCCTGAGTCCACTTCAGCATGAATGCATCTTCTGATTCTATGTCTGGTGCTATCTCTGGGTGACTCAGTTTCCAATATCAATTCCACTATGCCTTCTCCACCATGAGGGACCAAACCTTAGGAAACTATTAAGTAACTGTTTCTGTTGGGTATTTTGTAATCATAATACGAAAGTACTGTATACACTCAAAAATGATCTTTTCCAGCCCAGGCAGACTTATAATTCAAGTTATTCATCGTTAAATCAACTTTCCATCCTGCCCAGTGGTAGCTTAACTAAATACAGGAGAGGGGTGGGAACAGCCACTTGGGAGTATCAGGGTATCCAAGAGTTTGGATAAGATGATTTGGGCATGAAGTAGAATTCATCAGGAATATACCTGGATCACCTTTCCTACAACATGTAAGAATCCAAGATAAGTCATGAGAGAGTTAGTAGACATTTTCTGCTGAAGAATAAGCAAAGGACAGATAGAGTCTTGACAATAAGGACCTATGTGGAGAGTCCACAGGGGACAGAAAAAAGTAATGCCCTAAATTATGACGTCTCATATTCTATCAGTTCTGATCCTCTTGTGTGTGCAAGAGAGAGAGAGAGAGAGAGAGAGAGAGAGAGAGAGAGAGAGAGAGAATATGGGTGCACTAGGGCCTCCTGCCACTGTAACCAAACTCCAGATTCATGCACCACTCTGTGCATCTAGCTTTACATGGTTACTAGGGAATCAAACCTGGACCATCAGGCCTTGCAAGCAAGAACCCACTGAGCCGCCTCTCCAGCCCCAAGAGTTGAAGATATTATTCATTTCTTGGTGGACATGAAGGATGGACAGGTTAGCACAAGGGCAGTGTGATTGGTGCTGGACACTCACTGTGTCAGTATGGCTTAGCAAGAAATCTAGATTCTGTTTTCAGAACAAAAACTAGAGCCTGGGAGATGGCTCAGTGTTTTAAAAACACTTTCTGCTCAAACATGAAGGCCTCTAGGGCCTGAACTGTCAAGTTTGATTCCCTGAATCCCACATAGAAAACTGGGTGTGGCCATGCATGTCTGAAACTCCAGTCTGCAGGGGAGGGAAGGAGGACAGAGACTGGAGAATTGCTGGGGCTCACTGATGAACAGCAATTCTAGTTTGAAGGAGAGACTTTATCTCAAGGAAATATTCAGGTAAGCAATAAGACAAGGATACACACCAGTCTCCTCTCCTCATACAATACATGAGGTACACACATCTTCATAGACATATATCACACAACACACAGAAAACACCCCCCCACACACACACACAAATAAAAAATGAGCCAGGCATGGTGATGCATGCTGCTAACCCTAGTGATGGGGAGTAGAGATAGGAGGACCCCTGGTGTTCATTGATCAACCAGTCTAGCTGAGTCATCAAGCCCCAGGCCAGTGAGAATGCCCATCTCAAAAACAAGTTGGGGGCTGAAGAGATGACTCAGTGGATAAAGTGCTTGGCATTCATGCATAAGTTTGACTAAGTTTGATTAAACTTGTACCTGAGTTTGATTTCCCAGACCCCACCTAAAGCTGAATGCTGAAGCATGTCTATAGCAAAACAGGAGGCAGAGAGACAGGCTCGTGGGCCAGTTAGCATGGTGAATGCAGTAGCAAATAACAGAAGTTCCTGGGATATTGGCACTTTCTCAAATAAGGTGAAAGGAGAGGTTGTCCTCTGAGCTCCACATGTGCCATGGCATGAGTTCACTTGCACTCACATATCAAAAACTAAAAAGTAATGGTGACACATGCCTTTAATCCCGGCATTTGGGAGGCAGAGGTAAGAGGATCGCCATGAGTCCAAGGCCAGCCTGAGACTACATAGTGAATTCCAGGTCAGCTTGTGCTAGAGTGAGACACTACCTTAAAAAACCAAAAACAACTAAAAATATTTTATTTTTTATTTTATATTTTATTTATTCATTTTCAAGCAGAGATGAGAGAGAGAGAGAGAAAGAGGGAGGGAGAGAGAGAGAGAGAGAGAGACAGAGAGAGAGAGAACCAGGGCCACCACCTAGTGGGTCTGGCTTATATGGGTACTGGGGAATTGAACCCTGGGCCTTAGGCATTGGAGGAAAGTGCCTTAACCTCTGAGCCATCTCCCCTGCCCTAAAAATTGTACTTTAAAAGAGGGATCTTGAGGAAGGAATGACACTGAAGGTTGGCCTCTGGCCACACATGCACATATATGAGTACATAAATGTGCCTACACACACATGCACACATGCACACATACACACGTACAAATACACACACACACAAAACAGAGACAAGAATAGGGCTGGGGTACTCTATAAAAGTTCACATGTTGTGGTAGTTTGAATGTATGTCCCCCATAGACTCAGGTGTTTTATTAAGGCTTGTCTCCAGCCACCTGACTAGAGGGGGTATTACTGGGGGAAGATCCTTGGGTCCAACCCTAAGGTGTGTTTGAGGGTGGATCTGATTTCCAGCCCAAAGATATGCAGAGAAGTTTTCTCTCAGGCTGGGTCCTTGGATGGATGGAAGCAGCTTCTTTTACCGCTGATGGAATTTCTCCCTGGATCTGTAAGCTTAAAAAAATCACCTCTTCCCCTAAACTGTGCCTGGTTTGGATGTTCATCTCAGAAACATGGAGCTGACTATAACACATGTCCAGGCCTTGAGTGAAAGATGTCACTCAGCCTTCAGAGAGCAGGGTTCCACAGTCTTCCTTCTTTCTTCTTGTCGCACATCCCATAGAATGACCACAGGCGATTGGGGATCCAGGCTCAGGAAGTTCAAAGCAAATAGGTTGGGAAGCAGAACCAACAATAGTAGCTCCTGTAGGAACAACTTGCTCTTTAAGTTAAGAAAACAAACATTTCTTTCAGCACTGTATGGGAGAAGAACGCAGGCTAGGCACCTGCATGTAGGAACCAGCAGTGTTGTTAAACCCACCTGGATGAACTTACGTTCTCTGAGATTCCCATGTGAACATTAATGAGAAACATTTCCACATAGAGCTTGTAAACTCTTGAAAACAAGGGCTGGGCTGTCATCCTTAACCAGAGAGAAACAGGCAGCAAATCATGCAAAAGGCAAGTACATGTGAATCTCAGAATCCCTCAAGAGAGAGGAGAGAAAGAGGGAGGCCTGATGGCAAGAGTGAAGTTAGAAGGGGCCAAAGCTCTTCTCTGAAACATGGGGCCTTTGGTCTGAGTCCCCTTGTCACCGTGTTCAGAGAAGGAGCACAGTAGGCTGATACTCAAAGTACACAATTCAATTCAGCTTATCACCCATGTTCTAGGGTCTCAGTATGCATTTTAAAAAGGGGGGGGAATGGGTTTGTAGGGTTTAGAGCTTACCTACTCCATGCAAGGCCCTGGGTTTGACCCCTGTTCTAGTCAGCTTTCTCTTGCTACTCAGAAAACAACCTGACCAAAGCTGCTTGTGGCAGAAATGGGTTAATTTGGTTTACAGACTCAAGGGGAGACTCCATTCAAGGCTGGAAAAATAGTGGCATGAGCAGAGGGGTGGATATCACCTCCTGGTCAACATCAGTTAGACAACAGTAATTGGAGAGTGTGCCAAACACTGACAAGGGGAAGTTAGGTGTAACACCCATAAGACCACCCCCAACATCACACCTCCAACAAGGTTCCAAAATTGCCATCAGCTGGGGATCAGGCATTCAGAACACATATGCTTGTGGGGGACAGCAGAGTCAAACCATCACAATCCGCCCCTGGCCCCCACAAACTAATAGTCATACAGGATGAAAAGTGAAATACATTCAGCTCAACTACAAAAGTCCCCACAGTTTTTCTTTTCAACTGAGTCATAATACCAAAAATATCAAACCCACAATGGCACAGAACATTCATACTGCAAAAGATAGCATTGGGCACAGCAAAAATAGATTGAATCAATACAAGATTTAAAACATACAGGGCTAAAATCAAACTTAACCCCAAATCTGATAATAACCAGTAACTTGTCTCTGAGGTTCCAATTCCTCCCCTCCAGCTTGGCTACTCACAGTCTGGGGAAACCATCCAGTGCTGGCAGCTCTCCTTGGCAACCATTCCAAAGTCCTGGCATTTCACTGGGTCTCCACTGCAACCCATGGTTCATCCTCATGGCTTCATTGGGCTTCTGTGCAGGTAATCCAACAGGCCTGCTTCACACTGCCCATGGCCATTTTCAAAACAAAAATCCGTGTTGTAAATCCAATGACCCTCTTTCTTTCATTTGTTATACTCCATAGTACAAGGTGGGTGTGATGGTTAAGTTTTGATGTCAACTTGACCTTTCAAGTAATCTTGGGTGGGTCTCTGAGGATGTTTACAGGAAGGCAGCCTCTCAGTAGGGGGCAGGATGTAAAGAAGCTCAAAAAAGCTAGAAGTAAACATCCTTTCCTATGTGGGCAGTGCAGGAAGGAAATTCCAGAGACTCAGGAAGCCATTAAGTCTGGGATAGGGTTGCAAGACACCACCCTAAGGCTATATAAAGGGGAAGAAATTTTCTCCTTGGCCCCTCTTGCCTGTTTGCTGTTCTGTGTGTGTGGTGTTGGTGATGGGTTTCTCTCTCTGCTCGGACCTGTGAAAGAGGGCCAGCCTCTTTCGCCATTACAGAACTTCCCCTTAATCTGTAGTTTCAATAAATCCTTTCCTCTCCCAAATTGTGCCTGGTTTGAAGATTCATCCCAGCAGTGTGTAGCTGACTGCGACAGTGGGCTACCAATTTGTTAATCCAGGGGGAATAAAGCCGACTTTGAAAAGCAGGAAACCTTCAACATTCAGTCTCCCTATTTGAAGAGTCCACATTCTTCCTGCTGTCCCAATGCAGATCACCTGGCCCAATCTCAATGGTGTCATCACTCCAACAACTGCAGCTGAACGGGCTGCAGTTTTAGCCCAAAGATTTCATTTCCTTCTGTGCCATCCCCATCTGCTCACATGAGTCCATTTTTACGTGAAGCCACCCTGCACAAGTTCTCTGGACACAAGCAGGCCAAAATGAGCAGGCCCCTCACAAAACCACTCTTGGCACAGTCTTGATATCAGCACTACAATCACTTTGGGTTAGAAAGGGTTCTCTTTTCAGATGGTGGTGACCACTGGGGAGTCTCAAAACCCATCCAAGTAACAAGAAGTGACAGTGGAGTGTTCATCACTAACTGAGGCATCTCTTACACACCCTCCAAGGCTCAGGAGGTCATTGTGCAAGAGGTGGCAGAAAGAATGTAAGAGTCAAAGGATGGAGTGCTAACTTCCAGACACAAAGTGGCCATCACATTCATGGCCTCACAGTGGCTATTATTACCTACACAAGACCTGCATAATATTGGGACCATTAACATGTCATGGATGATAAGAGGCCCCCCCCAAAAAAGGCATCAGAATAGAAGAGGGGCAAGATGCAATAAAGAAGGGTTCAGTGGATAGGAAATGGGAGGTGGGGGGCTTAAGGAGGGTGGTGGGAGAAGATTATGATCAGGGTACATTGTGTGTATGCATGGAGGTTGTCCATAAAGTTTTTCTTAAAAAAAAAAAGAGTCCAGAAATCGTAGCCACAAGAAGGATAATTG
This sequence comes from Zapus hudsonius, assembly GCA_004024765.1. Taxonomy (NCBI): domain Eukaryota; kingdom Metazoa; phylum Chordata; class Mammalia; order Rodentia; family Dipodidae; genus Zapus; species Zapus hudsonius. Next base: position 8,770 of record PVHP010038424.1, on the reverse strand, counting down.
CACTCTGCTTTAGAATTTGGCCAATATAAGGAGACTCTTGTCCTGTCCTGAAGGGATTGGGGAAGTTTTCCTTCCCTTGGCATCAAGCTCAGAGAATAGAAAAGGGGTTCCTAGCATCAAGCTTTGCTCAGAGGGCACCTTCAATAGGCCCCCTCTGGCCAATCCCAGCCTTCGCAAGCTGGTTGCAGAGAAGAACCTGGGAGAGCCTCATTAAGCTGCACAAAGCCAGTCTAAGAAGTAACAAAGGGAATCACAGCTGCCCAGCCAGCCTGCTGCAGCTGACTGCTCGTGATCCCTGGCAGTCCATGGCTGTCCTGCCTGCTGATACAGCCTGTTGTGTTGGAGACCTGATTACTGGATAGCCCATCTCTACCTCATAGATTCCCCAGAAATTGCAAACATGTCTACCTATAATCACCCTTTCTGTAAAGGTCATGGTAGCAGTGTCTTGGGCCCCACCACTGATCCCTTCACTCACAGACATTCAGGTTCTAAGTACCCAAGGCCAAAGCTGAAGCAGGAGCCCTTCAACCCCATGCTGCTTTCTCTTGGTCACACCCACCCAGACAGGCTGGGCCCTGAGCTGAGGGCCATAAGGCTTCTGGGGATATTGTATGAGCCAGATGTTAATTAAAGTCATTTTTAATTATGTGATGTGTAAGGTCTAGTATTCAAAGCTTTCCAGTGGGACTGGAGAGTTGGCTCAGTGGATAAATCACTTGCTGCACAATCCTGAAGACCTGAGTTCAGATGCCCAGCACTCATGTAAAACGCAGCCATGATGGGATATATACCTGTAAATCTAGGAAAATGGAGTCAGAAGGCTCTCTGGGGCAAGCTACAGTTGAATTAGTGAGTTCTGTATAGTGTGAGACCTTGTCTCAAAAAAAAAAAAAAAGAGGTGGAGTGAGATTAAGGAAGACTGAGGTGTAATTATCCTTTGTTGTATTATGAACTGATCATATAAGCTAATTAACATTTCCATCACTTCATACAATATATTTGTTAGGTTTCCATCACTGTGACAAAAATACCTGAGATAAAGCAAATGAAAAGAAGGAAAGGTTTATATTATCTCATGGTTTCAGAGGTGTCAGTCTATGTCACTATGTTACTGAACTCTTCCCTTGGGCTTTTGTGGGCTTGTGTGTGTGTACTGTCCATCATGTCTGTGCACATGTGACATACATATGCTGTCCAGGTGTCAGCCGGAGGGGAATATCAGGTGTCCTCCCCCATCGCCTTTACAGCTGTTCTTACTTGAACAGGTCTCTTACTGATACCAAGAGATGGCTGTTTCTTCTTATTTTTTTCTTGATCCCCAGAAACTCTTTGGTCTCTTCTCCCCATAGGCCTGGGATTACAGGCATGCATCGACACATCCAGCTGTTTATGTGGGTCCTTGGGGATCTCCCAGACCTTGTCAGGCTTTTCTGCTTGGATAGGAAGTGCTCTTAATTGTTGAGCCATCTATCTAGCTCCAAAGTTTGCATTTTTCAATCCTTTCAGAAGGTTCTAGTAGACGAAGACCACTTCAGTTCTCACCTTCTCCTTCTCAGCTGCACTTTAGGGAAGGTTCAGTGCTCAGTTTTCTTACCCAGTGCAATTACATTTAGGCCTGGACAGTGTCTGTGATGGTTAAATTTATTTGTCAACTTGACCAATGTAATAATCCATAATAATCTTGAGTGGGTCTCTGAGTTTGCCTGCAGGAAGGATTGACAAAATCCTTTTGGGATTTTGGAGAAGGGAGGCGTTCCCTTCTCCAGATTGAGCCCGTTCCCCCAGTGGGTGGGCCTTCCAGAAGGAGACTAATATAAGGAAGCTTAGGGGGAAGGAGACGTTCTTCCTTCCTCCCCCAGCTGCTGGTGCTTGTTCGTGACTTGCACTCACATCCTGCTCTCCTACCCTTCTTGGACATTGGAACCCAGTTTCTTTGGCCTCACATCGTGGACTGTCAGCCACCGCTCCCCAAGGAGCCATCAGGCCTTCTGGGCTGGATTGGGACTGCTGAGACATCCAGCCACGTGGACTGAAGAGCTACTGGTTTCTTCAGCTGTGGGCCTACAGACTGCTATTGTTGGACTGTCATAAACTACCCCAATAAATTCCCTTTTATTATACTCCATTCTATCAACTGTTTTTCCTCTAGAGAACCCTGACTAATACATTGTCTATGGCCATTTCCCAAACAACTCCTGAAACTGAACAAGGCCTTCAATCTCTTTCACCCATAGGCCCATTCCCAATGGATGAAGAATGTCTTCTGTGACCCAAAATTGGTGACCAAGATTCACGGCATATCCAACTTCCTGCCACAAGGGGTGTTTCCCCCTTGGGGGAACTGGTAGTGATATTTTCTTTATTTACATTGAGTTCTCTGGGGTCCAAATACTCAACGGAAGTAGGTTTCTTTTGCTCATGGTTTGGGGATACTGTCTCTCATGGCATGGGTGGGGCAGACTCAGGCCTTGTCTGTAAGAGCTGTTGGTATGGAATTTTCCTACATTGCAATGGATTGGGAAGCAGAACTCGAACAGGAAGTGGACCCAGGCTATAGCCATCATGGCCCACCCTCTAACAAGTCTCTTCCTCCAGCGAGGTTCCCTGCTGTGGTTTCTCCAGATGGTGATGCTGTTGGGGAAAGTTCTCAAACCTTTAGGAGGTAAAGGTTTTCCTGGAGGAAGTGGATCACTGGGGGAAGGCCTCACTTCCTGTTTATCCTCTGCGTCCACAATGGGGTGGCAATGTGACCATCGGCCTGAGACGTTTGACACCGTGTTGTCCCTGCCATGATGGTCTGAATCCCCTCAAATTGTAAACCGAAATAATCTCTTCCTTCCTTGAGTTTCTTCTTGACAGGTATTTTGTCAGAGTAACAAGGAGAATAACTAATGCATTCCCCAAACAGCACCATCAGCTGGGGATTGAGTGTTCAAATCCATGAGCCTGTAGGGGACATTTCATATCCAAACTGTAACAGTTTCTTTTATGCCTCTCTATTCTTTGTGAAAAGTGAAATAAAGAAATGACAAGCAGATAATATCAAGCAAAATACCTTGAAATATGTATGGTAGATAGTTATACATAAAAGGATGAAAGTATGTGTTCTTACAGCTTTCCGTGAGATCTGGGAGAATCAGATTAGTGCGTGTGAAATTGTAGACCTGGGGGATTACGATTGAAGCTCAGAGTTCTGGTTTGTGAAGTCGTTCTATCAAGAGCACACCAGGACAGTTCTTTGATTCAGAGAGCTGTGTTTCCCCAAGGTTTCTTGCATGAGAAGTAGCAGGAAGGATGAAGGAGCATGCACAGAAGGGAAGTTCAGGGTCTGAGCCTTTGGATCTGCCATCTTTATCCACCTGTGACCTGGCACTTACTGCTAAATCTGCAAAATGCCCACATGTCTCACACCCATCAGAGAGTTATACAAGGAAGATCACTCAGAGGGCTCCAAATATCTAAGGAAAGCAGCGAGGGAGAAGATTATGTAAATTAAATGCTTGCCACACACATATGTATCCCATCACCCACGTAAAACAATGCCAGACACATTTGGTATGTACCTAGAATCCCAGAGCTTGTGAGACAGAGATGGGAGAATATTAACGGCTAGATAGTCTAGTTTATCAGTGTTCAAGTGAGAGACCCTGTCTCAAACAATATGGTGGAGAGTGAATGAGGAAGATAACCTGTTGTTAACCTCAGGCCTACACACGCATACATACACGTGCACCCATGTGGATGTGCACACACATATGTAAACACGCATGCATGCACATATACATGTGAACTTGCACGCATACACAAAAGTGATCAAAAAGAGGAGAAAAACACAAACTAAGTGGATGCAACCTCAAACAAGACCATTTTCTAAGAAACCCTTGAAATTGCAGCTGGAGAAATGAATGGCTCAGCAGTGAAGGCACTTGCCTGAAAAGCCTAATGACCTGGGTTCAATTCTCCAGTTCTCATGTACAGTCAGATGCACAAAGTAGCGTATGCATCTGGAGTTCATTTACATTGTCTGGAAGCCCTGGCAAGCCCATTCTCTCTGTCTGTCTCTGTGTCTTTCTTTCCTTAGAAATATATAAATAAAATAAATTTTAAAAATATGGAAATGATGCTGATGTAATCTCTGTTGCTTTTACCACAAGGACAAATGCATCTCCATGGACTGAGCCAGCTGCAGCCTTCCTCTCCTGCCCTGATGTATCTTTTAGCTTATTATTAAATAGTATTATTCTCTCTCCTCCTCAGGCAAATTGACCTTCCAGACCCTTATCCTATAGCATCTTTGCACAAACAAGTTCTGGCAATTTCTTTAAGTAAAATCTACTCACCCTTGGGATAATTATTCAAGCATCCTTTCTTCTGAAGAAACTTTCTCTTTTTTTTTCTGTGTTCAAATTCTGGAACAATAGCTCACAAGTTATGTAATCCCCCTTATTGCAATGAATACAACTGTGATCACATAGTGTGATTGTTTAACAAAGCTTCTTGAGGGAAAAAAAAAGCATCAATATGATTTTTTTCCAGGTTATTCTTGAAACAGAATCTCCCTTTGTAGGTTGGCCTCAAATTTGTGATGTTCCTGCCTCAGCCTCCCCAGTGCTGGGATTACAGGTGTGTTTCACCAACACTCAATCATTTCATCTCTAGGAAGAATTTCAACACCTCTCTCAGTGCCTGGCTCAAAGCTATACAAAAATATCTGCTGAAGAAGAAAATGAATAAACAGACATCTTATAAATGAAGAAACCAAAGCCAAAGGCCAAACCTAGGCACTAAAACTGATTGGTCAGGTATGAACCAACCACCTGTCTCCCTGCCCACGTAGGGCAGAAAATACTCACTGAACAGATAATTCTGTCTCTTTCTCACACACATGGCCTAGAAGAAGGACCTCTGACTCTCTAGGGACCAGTAACGTCTCCCCAGCCCCCACCACAGCCTGTGGTGAGGGGCTGGATTTCTCTTCCACCTGAATCTTTCCTTCTCATGATCTTTCCCCTTTCTGCTTGTTTAGCTAAACATCATAAATTCTGTTAAAATTCTCCACATTTTCTCCCCACACTGGTGGTGGAGAACTCTGTAACTCCCCATGTTACCTTAAATAATAAAGTCTCCCACTATACCTTAATATCTGGTTGTCTATGATTTTAATTCTTTAACGTTGTTGACAAGAATTTGGACACTCCTTAAATTTTGGGGTGCATTGGAATTTCTGGCGGGCATTATCTAAATTCTTTTATTTCAATTTTATTTTTTTTAATCTTAAATATATATTTATTGACCCTAATGTGTTACATTATTCAGTGGGCAAACAGTGAGTTGTTATCCCCAATTCCCCAATGCCCCCCCTCCCCATCCCCAATCAGCTGGATATCCTCCTCCGTGTACCATCTGGATCAGTCCTTGTGGCAGGGGGCCCTGGATAGCCTAGTACTCAGCCCGGTCCTCCTGGCTCAAGTGTGTTGTTGCTGTAGGGTGCCATGCCTCTGGATAGTCTCCCCCACCACGGCTCTCACAATCTTTCCGCCCCCTCTTCCACATAGGTCCCTGAGTCGTGGTGGATGAGTATTAAGGCTGCTTTAAGATTGTGAGTTTAGGGGTCTTTGTGTTGAAGATCGTTGGTTTCTGTCTCACTGGCTTATCCTGTGTAGATTGAATGTCTGTGGCTGTGGGTCCCTCGTTCCTCCAGTCATTCTCTGCAGGGTTCCATATGGATCCTCCACGGTATGACTGTGGTGGCTCCTCTCTTGCCAGAATCTCAGGTATTGGTCGGTTGTTAGGGTTAGATGGGCCCCAGCTCTCTCACTGCATCCTGAAAAATACAAGCACAATCTCCTTTCTAATCTTCAGCTCACCCCACTACAATGTATACATACATACACCACCACATATTCATGTGAAGAAAGTATATTTAAAGCAAAAGGAAGATCAATTGTCTACTATGTGGATTGCTTTTGACTATTGCTCAATGAAAATGAAAAATACAGAAAAGAAATCACCCAAAGAAGCAGGGGATATTCTTAGCAAAGTACTTGATCTGAATAATAATGACCCCAAACATTTCTGCTTATTGTTTATCTAATTTTGAATTTTAATGACTAGCCAGGATGATAATTACTCAATTCTTATGTTTATAGAAAACCAGTGTGTGAAACCTCACAGCTCCATGTTTATCAAGTGTCAGGTTCTCTTAAATACTCAGTTTCGCAATTAGAAAGGGAGCCATTCATTAACATTTTAAACTAGATAAATAAAGAATACAGTTGTTATTTATTCATTAAAATTTTTTAAAAGTGGAAATTATGCACTCATCTTTTAGGTGTACCCATATCATTTAATTAGCATTGAGTCAAAATGTTCCTAAGAAGCTTTTATCTATATACCTAGAAATAGAAAAAAAAACACTTATTAGCAAATGGGATGATTTAGTCAGATTTCATCTTTCATTTGTATTGAATCCTCAGTACAAGTCCTAGTTAAATAAATGCCTACCAGTTTACAGAGACTCCTGGCTTTAGACTCAGACAGAGCTAGGCTTAAATTATCATTTTTTTTCTTAGTGACCTTTGGCATTTGGTTCAAATACATTGAGACCAGTTCTTTTATTCATAAAATGGGATCATCATCTAACTTCGCAGGGTCCTGGGAGGGGATAAAGACTATAAAGGAAGGCTAGAAAGATGGCTCAGGAGATAAGAGCACTTCCCACACAAGCATGAGGGTCTGAGGGGGCCTGAAGCCATCTGAGTTCAATTCCCTGGGACCCATGTAAACAGCTGGGCATGGCTATGCACATCTGTAACCCTAGTCCTGTGGGGAACAGAGATGAGAATCCCCAAGGATCATGAAAACAGCAAACTCTGAAATCACTGAGAGACTTCATCAAACAAACAAAAAAACTGGCTGATGGATAGAGTGAGGACACAGGAAGTTCTCATTGGACCTCCCCATGCACAAGGAGCCACATGTACACATACATGGGTATACACTACACACACATATACCACATGCACATATTAAATAAAGAAAGAAAGCAGAATGGCCATCTCAGTGTAGACATCTTATGGGTCATAGTGAGTTTAGCTTCACTATACCTCAGTGTTAATTACATTTCTCATTGCTTTGATAGAATGCCTAAAGGAACAACTTAAGGAGAAAAAAGAAATGAAGGATTTATTTTTGTTCATGGCTTAAAAGTACAGTCTACTCTTGGGCTCCTAAGACAAGATATACTGTGGGAGCGATTGACGGGGAGGCTACTAAAAATGGAATCTAGGTAAACCAGAAATGTGTATATTTGTTAACCTACACTGATCACACTCTCTGATGGACATTGTGCTTGTATTTTTCAGGATGCAGCGAGAGAGCTGGGGCCCATCTAACCCTACCAACCGACCCTAGGCTGATACCTGAGATTCTGGAAAAAGAGGAGCCACCACAGTCATAACATGGAGGATCCATATGGAACCCCGCAGAGAATGACTGGAGGAATGAGGGACCCACAGCCACAGACATTCAATCTTCACAGGATAAGCCAGTGAGACAGAAACCAATGATCTTTGACACAAAGACCCCTAAACTCACAATCTTAAAGCAGCCTTAATACTCATCCACCACGACTTAGGGAACTGAGCAGAAGAGGGGGCGGAAAGATTGTGAGAGCGATGGTGGGGGAGACTATCCAGAGGCATGGCACCCTTCAGCAACAACACACTAGGGCTAGGAGGACCGGGCTGAGTACTAGGCTATTCAGGGTCCCTGCCACAAGGACTGATCCAGACGGTACACGGAGGAGGATATCCACCTGATTGGGGATGGGGAGGGGGGCATTGGGGAATTGGGGATAACAACTCATTGTTTGCCCACTGAATAATGTAACTCATTATCGACAATAAATATATATTTAAGACTTAAAAAAAGTACAGTCTATCATGGTGGGAAAACATGGTGTGAGGAGCACCTTGGACCTACAGAAGTGGTCGTGTGGAGCAGCTGCTCACATCTCATTGGAACAGAAAGCAGAGAGAAATCAGACTGGAAACAGGGCGGGATGATAACTCCTATGATCCAACCCCTCCTCAGTGATACACCTCCAGCTGAGGGACCAAGTGTTCAAACACACAAGCCTCTGACGGATATTTCAGATTCAAACCATTACAATGAATAATCATAAAACTTACACTTATTTTTTCAAATTGCCTCTCTATGTCTTTTGTTACAAACCCTTGAAAATTTATTCCAATCTTCTGGAGATGAGTGAACTCTCAGAAACTGACAGCATGGGCTGAATAAGGAACTGGAATACAAATGTTCCACAAAGAAACAGAATGCTCAAGTCTTTCAGGTGACTATGGGGTCTCATAGAGGTGAAGGACAGCAAGCTCCCTCCAGAGTAAGATAATAAAGGAGCATTGCGACATAACCTAGGGGAGACAAAAGAAGGATATTGTGGGATAGTCAGTGGGTGCCAGGATCACCTATTCAGGCATCTTTATAAAGGAATCACCGGCAAGGTGAAGACTTGAGCCATAGCTGCAGAATGCTAGTGACCACCAAGGCCCTTGAAACTCTGCTGGGGCCATGTCAGTAGAGACCTGAGACCTCCTCCAAATTGTTTAACTCATAGTTTTTGTGTGGCACTGAGGATGCCACAAAATGAAGGTTTTACACAAGAGCTAGGCAGGAGCTCTACCACTAAGCCACACCCCAGCCACTCTCTGGGGGATTCTAGGCAGGAGCTCTACCACTGAGCCAC
>PVHP010038423.1:0-16877 GCA_004024765.1 Zapus hudsonius | reverse complement strand
AGGGCACCATCAATCTCTAACTCCAAGCTCAATGATTCTTAACCAATAACACAAGTCTCTTGGAGATTCAATTCCACCCCTCCAGCTCGGCTACTCACAGTCCGGGAAAACTTCATCCGGTGCTGGCAGCTCGCCTTGGCACCCATCCATAGTCCTGGAATTCTTTGGGTCTCCATTGCAACCCACAGTTCATTCTCATAGCCCCATCGGGCTCCATGCAGGCAACCTTGCACACCTGCTTCACACGCCAATGGCCATTTTTCAAAAACAAAACTGTGTTGCAAATCCAATGACCCTCTCTTTCTAACCAATCTCCATTCCACAGAACCAGGTGGGCTACCAATTTGTTAATCCAGGGGGGATCAAAGCATTCAGGCCCCTTACTTCAAAAGTCTGCATTCTTCCTGTTGTTCCAATGCAGACCAGCTGGCCCAATCTCAATGGTTTTCATCTCTCAAACAATTGCAGGTGAACGGGAAGCAGTTTCGACCCAAAGATCTTCTTTCTGTGCCATCTCCATCTGCTCACACCAGTCCATCTTTACGTCAAGCAACCCTGCACAGGTTTCCAGGACACAGGCAGGCAGAATGCAGCAGGCCTCTCATGGAAACTGCTTCTGGCACAGTCCTGACCAAGTTCTTTCTCCCCCTCGTAAGCCAAACCTCACAGTCCATAGTTCTCACTACATTCAGGTCTTTAACTCTGACCAGAATACCATGACAGAGGAGAACTCAGAATTTATAGGAGCTTGCTCACAATGCTCATAGGCCAGGTTCAATTTGCCACCGCCCATCAATAACAGTAAGTAAATCTTAAAAATCAGTAGGAGAATATACACAAAGATATATTTTATAATTTTCAGTAAATTTATTGTGGAAATATCTGTATTAGCACATGAATGATAATGGGATATGTTTCTAATATTTTTGGCTACCTAAAAGCACATTTTATCATAGAAAAAATAAAAGAATGAATGTAACAAATTTATAGATTGTAAGAGCTATATTGGGGGAGAATATACAAAGATGCTGACATCCTCAGCAACAACACACAATGGGGGGGGACCTGGCTACCTCCTGTGCTATTCATGACCCCGCATCCCAAGTACTGATCCAATATGTCCACGGAGGAGGGCCCCCAGCGGGTTGGAAACATGGAGGAGGGAAATGGGGGCATCATCTTAAGGTTTGCTCATACAATGTATCTAATTAAAGACAATAAAGACATCGAATAAAACAAATTTACAAAGCACTATGGTATAACTGCAATTTTAATTACTTTTCTATAATGATAAATATATAGCATGATAACTTCGATCCTTTTTTGAGTAGAATTTTCCTCCTAAAATCTGGATCTATTTCCATATATGTATAAGTTATATATGATTATAAATTTAATGATTTTATAATAAATAAGAAACAATTCTAGACACTTAAATATCTAAAACAATATCAATTTAGTAGATATGAAAGTCTAATCCTAGCATTCACCTGTGGCTTTTTGAATGTACCCAAAAGAAAAAGAAAGTAGTTGGCGGAGAAATGGTAGATTTTTAGGTTGGGGTGAACAATATTCATGCTGAATTGGAAAAACATGCAGTGTTCATTGTTATTGAAGCTACAGTTATTACTGGTCTACTGGTGTTATATCAAAACATGATTCCTACTAATAAGCTGCAATAGTAATAAGTTTGAAAAGAATTAAAACCAAACTACTATGATTCCTTCATTTCACAATGATGAAAAACATGTGAAGAAAAAAAAAAACATATTACAAGCTAGCAAACAAAGGCAAAGAGCAGTTAGTCATTTTAATATTTTATTTATCAGAAAAAAACTTCTAAGAAAATAAGACCAAAATAGGGGCAGGAACCCTTAACGGGGAACTGGGATCCACAGCATAATCCAATGGGGTCCAAGATCTCAGACTCCTAGGGGAAATTCCCACTACCAGAGACTTACAGAGATACTACACCCATTAGGAGCAAGCCAAAAGAGCAATATTGTCTCATTTCACCTAGATTGATATCACTCTCTGATGTAGATTCTATTTGTATTTTTCAGAAGGCAGTGAGAGACCTGGGACAACTCAATTCCACCAACAAGACATTGGATGAAGGCTGACATCCTGACAGGAGAAAACCACACCTAGCCTTCACACAGGGTCCAAATGAAACCTACAAGAAAGTGAGGAGACAAACAGGAGACCAATCACCAGAGCAAGTCTGATAATCCATGAAAGGTCAATGGAGACAAACACCAATAATACCCAACACAACCCAGGGCAAAGATCCAGAGACACTTAAGATCTCAACAAAAAATCAGACTTAAAACTCACCCACCATGATTCAGGTAACTGAGCGGAAGAGGAGGCAGAATGTAAGAGTCATGGTTGGGGACAATATCCAGAGACATTGCCCTCCCTCAGCAACAATACACAAGGGGGAAGGAAAAAAAGAAAAGAGAAAAACTGGCTCCCTCTGATGCAGTTCATACCCCCTAACCTATGCACAGATCCAGTATGTGCACTGAGGAAGGACCCCAGTGGGTAGGGGACAGAGAGGAGGGAAACAGGGACACATTCACAAGATTTGCTCATACAATGTATAAACTTATTCATAATAAAGATATTTTAATTAAGTTAAAATATTCAAAAGTTATTAAATTTAGAAAATATCAATATTTCAAATTAAATGTTTATTAATCTATTTCTATTTACAAGGGGAGAGAGAGAGAAAGGGGGGAATGGGTGTACCAGAACCTCTTGCCACTGCAAATTCACTCCAGATGCAAGCATCACCTGTGCACCTGAGTATATATGTGTACTGGGGAATGAATCCTGGCTAGCCTTCATAAGCAAGGCCCTTTAAGATGCTGAGCCATCTCTCCAGCCCTTGGATTTTATTTCTTACATTACTTTGAAAATACATTTTACAGATTGTAGAAGTGATTATTATTTAAAAAATAATTTCAGCTAATAAATGAGAAATAAAATTTTAATATCAGTGCTATTAATTTTTAAAAATAATAAAAATATGCTTTGATTTGTCACTTTGGGATATTTTGGCTTTATCTTTAAAAAAGATTATGATATAAAAAGAAATATGTGAGTCATTGATTTAAAATGTGCAGTTTATGAATTATTAGGTGAGTACCCTTACAAGTACCACTAAGAAATAAATAGAATGTTGTTGGCTGTTATATAATGAGCACCAACCCCTCACAAGTAGGCTAAATTTAAGAGAAATGATTCCTTACATTAACAAAAAGTATTAGGTTTTCTGTGCTCACAGACACAACAGCTAAGATTTGCACATTACAAAAATGTTTGTTCTTTTATTCTCCCTCTACTACATTACTTTGCATAAATCTGATAATTGCATAGCCCACTTGACCTGAAAAACTCCCATAGGGTAGGTTTAGCTGGGGCTAATGCACAATACAGAACAAGATGCCTCTCTTCTCTTTATTATCTTCTGTAAGTCAGCAAGACTTTTTCCTTTAGATTTTATTTACCTATAATTTCATACTAATGATTTAGAAACTAATATTTTATAAAATCACACATAGAATTTACTTCCCCAAATGATTTCTTCTCTGAAGAACTGAAATAAACATGAATTGTATGAATGGATAAATTTGTTTGAATAATTGTTTCTGTATTTCTGTCAAAAAACACCAAATAAATGGATTCATTCTGACATATCTAACCAAATGCGTTCCAGCAAATCAATATGCCAGTGATAATCCCTAAGTTTTCATAGTTTTCTCAGAACATCTGGTAGAGTTGAAAGCTTGTGTACGCCAAATTCAATTTATGTTCATCCTGGATTAATATCTAAATCTGGGAATTGGTAGATGTATAATCCTCACATTTAATCATGTAAACCTTTAATGATTAGGGTTTATCACAACAATTAACAACAGTTACCCAGTAAATATAAAAGAAAGAAAAAAATGAAAACTGTAAGCCAGCTTCCTATCTTTTCAGAAATGAATCAACAAATAAGGAAAGAATTCAAGTGTGTCTGCAATCCTTTCTTTATTAAGGGGTAGGGGGATGGCAGGAATCATCAGATTTTATCCTCAGGGGATGCTTTTATATCACAGATGTTTGATTTTAAATATTTTATTATTTATTTGCAACTTATTTGCAGAGAGAGAGAGAGAGAGAGAGAGAGAGAGAGAGAGAGAGAGAGAGAGAGAGCATGGCAAGGCCTTCTGCCACTTCAAAGGAACCACAGATGTATCTGGCTTAAAATGGTCATTGAGGAATTGAGCCCAGGCAGTTAAGCTTTGCAAGCAAGCACCTTTAACAGCTGAGCCATTTCTCAAGCTCCTGATGATTTTTTAACATTAACTCCTTGATTAAAGAACTAAGCAAAAAAAAAAAAGATTTACTTAACTAATGATAGTGTCACTCCTTGAAACCTGAAGAAAGGTAACAAGAAATGAGAACCCTGAATGCTGAAAGCAAGGCATGTGAGGTGACACTTTCACCTGGATCTGAGTCTCTGCTTTGGCTTATTGTATATGGATTTGGGTTGAAATCTTGTAGAAAAGCATGCCCGTTGAATTTAAATGGTTTATATATTAATTGAAATAATAATAAATGATATTAATATGAGCTACTGTGAAGAAGTTTAAAAATCTATTTTAGCTTTCAGAAGCTGGCTAGTTTCAGATTCCAGTATTGTTCTACTTTGAGGTTGATGACATTGAGGTTTAAGGTACTATAACCTAACTTCCTTAGAAGGCAGCTCCAACACTTTGATGACCATCTGTCTTTACATCTTTCCTTTTTTTTTTTAATTTAGTGTTTTCTTTCTACAGCCTAGTTTCTTTTTAATAACATTCTGCCTAATTGCATAGCACTGCCCACTATCACAGCTTTCTTAAATCTATTATTTTAACCCCCCAAATCTATAATTTCAGCATGAAATTTACAACTTCTTGATGGATATTTTCACTGAGATATATTAATAGTTCCTCAAACACATTACTCCTCATAAGAACTTTGTGTCTCTGTGTCCATCCCCGTTAGGTGTGCTTATCTTCCTATATGAGCATGGGAAATTTCAGATATATTGACCCCTGTGACATTCATTAATTCTCACGTTTGCTCTCACTCTCTTGTTCCGCTTTCCTGGATATCCAAATGTATCATCCCTTCTGTGATATTCTGTGTGATTTTCCACCTGTGTGTGTCAGTGCCATGAATAATGCAATTTAATTTTTTGCTTGACCTTTACATAAATGGAATCCTGACAAGGTTATCAATTCAATACTTACCCACTGCACCGTGTGTAGCACTAATTACATGTGAAAATGGAATTATATGAGTATATTCTAACTTTTCTAGTCATTCTATTTTTTTTCAATATTTAAGTCATTTCTTATATATGGCTATTAAAAACAGTATTGAAGGTTGTTCATATGGGAGTATTAAGGTTAATGTGATAGAAATGTTTATACTTCTACCATCTGAGCAGTCGCTACAGATTCCACAGTGCTACAGAGTACTTGATGTGCTAGTATATTGAGTCAGGTACTTGAATTATAATAAGGTTTGATTTAAATTTCAATTTAAATTGCTACCATGAATAGAAGGGGAGAGAATCTAAGCCCATCAAAAATTGATTATTTCTGCAACTCCTGGTCCCAGTCACTGGCTCCTTCCCTCACTGAGCTGTTGACCAAAGTGACCCATGAGGTACCCAAAGCAAGACAGGATTCTTTCAAAGCTCTTTTTTTTTAATTGTCCATAGTGAGTTACATAATTTAATGGGCAAACAATGAGTTGTTATTCCCAGTTCCCCAATGCCCCTCTCCCCCATCACCAATCAGCAGGATATCTTTCTCCTTTTGTTCATCTGGATCAGTTCTTGGGGCAGGGGACCATGGATAGCCTCTTGAATGCCCACCCCAGGCCTGAGGTAGGATCCTGTTGCTGAAGAAACCACAGAAAGCCATCTATTAGCATCAAGATGCCCTACAAGTTTCAGAATTGTAACCAGCCCCCAAATGGTAGTCAGGAAAGTGCTGGAAGACACTGCATAACCTGCTAGGGGAAGCTGGTAAACAACAGCTGGAGTAAACAAAGACCACTGGTATGAAACATAGTCTGCTGCCATGAATCTGCTGACCACACTTCCTACTGGGAGAGAACAAGAAAGAAGCACCTGTGCAATGGAGGAGCCAAAGCATGGGGGAGGCAATCAACAGCTTTTAAATTCAGCCAAATAGTCCACTTAATGAGGGGTGGCCCTTAACTGGAACTTGGAATTTAGGGTGATTTGCACTGGGAGCCAGACTCTCGGGCCCCCAAGGAGAGATGCACTATGGAAGCAATTGACAGAGAGGCTTCTAGAACTAGAATCTAGCTAATTCAGAAATGTGTATCTCAGTTACCCCATAATGATCTCACTCTCCAATGGAGATTTTTTGTATCTTTCAGAATGCTGAGAGAGAGAGCTTTGGCTCATCCAACTCTAGGATTTAATAGCAGCCAATAGCTGATATTCTAGCAAGAGATGAGCCACCCTAGACCTACTATGGAGGATCCACATGTAACCCCATCAGAGAGTGTTGGGATAAGCAAGAGACCTATAACTATAGCCAATCAGTCAACCCAGGATAATCCAATGAGACAGGCACCAACAATTTTCAACACAACCTAAAGCAAAATTACAGAGGCCCCTAGAGATCTCAACAATAAAGAAGCCTTCATATTCACCCACCATGACTCAGGGAACTGAGCAGAAGAGGGGGTGGAATGATTGTAAGAGCCATGGTGGGGGAGAATATCCAGAGACATTGACCCCCTCAGTAACAACATACAAAGGGGGATGGAACCCGGTTGACTCCTAGGCTACCCATAACCCCTTACACCTTGGACTGATCCAGTTTTCCCACGGAGGAGGATACCTAGCTGATTGGGGACAGGGAAGAGGGAAATCAGGGAAGTGAGGACATCAAGACATTATTTGCTTATTCAGTGTATCTAAATATGAATAATAAAGATATAATTTATTAAAAATGCTACAATCAAGTTTTGGGCTACTCTCCTTGATAGCATAGGTCTATGACATAGCTAAGGATTGAATTTGGGGTAATATGGTGTAATCAACTTTAAGTATAAAAATTTCACCATACACAAAGATCAACTCCAAATGGATCAGAGACCTCAGTATTAACCATACAACCCTAAACATCCTGGAAGATAAAGTAGGAGGAACCCTACATGAAATAGGAGTAGGGAACAACTTCCTGAGCAAATCTCCAGTAGCCCAGGAAGTGCTACAGTCACTTAACCAATGGGACCTGATCAGGCTCAAAAGCTTCTGTACAGACAAAAACACTTTTCTCAGAGTCAATAGACCCCTTTTAAACTGGGAGATGATTTTCACCAGCTACAACTCAGACAGAGGCCTAATTTCCAGAACCTACAGAGAACTAAAAAAAAAAAAAAAAATTAATAACAAAAAAGCAAACTGCCCCCTCACAAAATGGGGCACTGATCTCAACAGAGAATTTACAGAGGAGGAAACACAAGTGGCCTTCTCTCACCTGAAAAAGTGCTCAGCATCCTTAAGCATCAGGGAAATGCAAATCAAAACCACAATGAGATACCACCTTTCCCCAGTCAGAATGGCAACATAAAGAAAACCAACAACAATCGTTGCTGGCGAGGATGCGGGGGAAAAAGGAACCCTCATTCACTGCTGGTGGGATTTCAAACTTGTTCAAGTGCTATGGAAAGCAGTGTTGAAACTCTTGAACAGAATGAACATAGAACTATCAATGGACCCAGCTATCCCTCTACTAGGTATCTATCCACAAGATGTCACATCTTGACGCAGAAACATATATACAACTATATTATAGCAGGATGTTGGGTGTGGAGAGACAGAGAGAGTCATGGATCCCTGGTCCCCTGCAGTTGAGCCTGTCTCACTGGTCAGCAGGAGAGAGGCCCCATGGGGAAAGGTGAATGCGCAGCCAGAGCCTTACATACACTCGCAGCTGGGAGATATGTCCGAGCAAATCTCAAAATTTTTTTTCAGCATCCAACCTTATATACAACCCAACTATGCATTTTATTGTCTTAACTTTTTCACAAGGGGGCTCAGGAAACAAGAACACAGCTATGGGAACTCAGGCAGCAAAGCTTATTAGCACTTCTATCACCTCTGCCTAAGGGGACACAGGTGTGCTAGGATTAATACTTAGTTCAAGGTTACTCAGCTAGGCTGGGGCACAACAGCAGCTCAATTCGTAATAGCCAAGAATTGGAATCAACCCAAATGTCCATCCATGGAAGAATGGATAGAGAAACTGTGGTATATTTACATGATAGAATTATACTCAGCTGAAAGGAAAAATGACATATCGAAATTTAGGAAAAATTGGTCTGCCTTCGAGCAGATCTTACTAAGCGAACACTCAAAAGAACAGAGAATAGAACTCCGCATATTCTCCCTCATATGTGGTCCTTAACCAGGCTAACTGTCAACTCTACACAGACTAGTAGAAAGAAGTGAGAGGTTATGAATGAGGGGTAAGGGATGGGAGGAGGGGAATGGCTTAAGCATGAGGCTAAACCAAATTAGGTTTGAAAACATAAAATCCTCACGAGCATACTGTAACCTATTGAGCAAGTAGTGGGTGTCAACTGGCAAGAGGGGTCATGAGTAGTAGGGAAGAGAGTCTAAGCCTGTGAATAATTGATCAGTCTGACAACCCCTGGTCCCAGTCACCGGTTCCTTCCCACACTGAGCAGTTGACCATAATAAATAAATATACATTACTTTCCAGAGTGCTTATAACGATTCCCATATCACTATACAAAATTTCTTATGGAGAAAATTTCTCACAATTTGGAATTGTCAAGTTGTCACTTTTACCTCTATCTGATTTTTACAAAATAGCATTCAAATGAGGCTTAATTTGTATCTTGCTGATTAATAATAAATGGAGTATTTTTCATATTGTTAATGACTTCCTTAGTTATAAAGATTCTCATAGTAGTATATGAAATTTCATATTTAGCAAGTTTCTCAAAACTTGGCATTGCCATACTGTCACTTTTTCGCCAGTCTGATTTGTACAAAATTTCATTGATTTGAGACTTAATTGGTATCTTTTAAATTAATAATAATAGGAATATTTTTCAAATTGTTAATGACTTTCTTGAATGCATATGTCTTCAGTTATTTTACTTCTTTTTGTTTTTGGTGTAAGTTTTACTAAATATTGGAAAAGTTTTATTAACATTCTATGTATGAGGCATTTTTGTTGTAATAATATAAATATGTGCATGTGTAAACATCATTTTATCTCTCACTTTGGATTATTTTTCAAATTCCATTATATGATTTACTGACTAAAATTCACTTTTAATGAAATTGTGTGTATGTACATATATGTGTTTGTGCATGTGTTGTTTGCATCCAGTTATATTTCTAAAGGAATGATTGTTTACAATTTGATGGTTTTTACAAAATAGAGAAACTCTATTTTAGACATATATTTACTTACATTCACCTATTCTTCTTAATTTACTTATACCCATTTTTAAAGGTTTTTTTTTGAGGCAGGATCTCATACTATTCCAGGTTGCTCTATGTAGTCTCTGTGTGGCCTCAAATTTCCAGCATTCCTCCTAATGAGGCCTCCTAAGTGCTAGGATTAAAGGCCTGTGCATCATGCCAGGCTCCTTTTACCCATTATTGATGATCCTTTCATCTTTTATTTTGCCTCTTCTTTCATACTTTATTTTTCCTGTAGTCACAGGTATAGCAAGTGTCATTATCTAACTAATAAGCATTTTCTAATTGTATTTCTATGTCTCAACTGCTTAACTGAAATATTTACCTCATGGAGTTCTTATTCAAACTAAATATGCTGGCTGACATATGTCAATTATCACATTCATGAACAAAAAGTATTATTGCTCTCTTTTACTTAATATAGACTAAAAGGAATTACCCAATAAGATTCCAACTGTTGCCTTTCTTATTATACAGACAGGTTTGCAACAATGGTACTTTTCATAATAACCTCAAGAATAATTGCTCAGGCCTGCATCTCCCTGTCCCTGTTATTGATTCCTTCCTAGCTGTTGATCAAAGAGACACATGAGGTCCCCAAAACGAGACAGGCCTCTGTCAAAGCTCTTCAATACCTGTCCCAGGCCTAAGGGAAGACCCTATTGCTGAAGAAATCACAGAGTGTCATCAAACAACACCAAGAGATCCTGCTAGATCCAGAAAGGTAACCAACAGCCAGATGGCAGCATGTGTAGCATTGGAAGGTGTTGCATGAGCTGCCAGGTGAAATTGGTCAATGATATTTGGAGAAAGTTGAGAACACTGATACACAATATAGAAAGTTGTCACAAGAATGCTGAACAAACAGCTCTATGGAACAGACCAGCAAGTCAAGAAATGCTCATCTGTGTAATAGTGGCACTAAACCTAGTAGAGTAATCAAAAGCTTACTGATTGGCTAAGATATCCTCTCAGTGACAAGGAACCTTTAACTGGAACTTGGATCCATGGAAAAATCCTATGGGGACCAAGGTCTCAGGCTCCTAGAGACAATTCCTACTACCAGAGAGCTACAGAGAGGCTACATCCATTTGGAGCTAGACAAAATAACAATGATGTCTCATTTAGCCTATATTGATCTCACTGTCTGATGGAGATTCTGTTTGTATTGTTCAGAAGGCAGTGAGAGAGCCTGGGACAACTCAAATCCACCATAAGAGAAAGTAAGATCAACAACACCATTTTGTTATGAATTTACATGTATAATAATGTTTAATAACTCAGGAATCTGTTTCAGTATCATGTTCATCACCTATTAAATTGCTTCCACAGAAGACTGGTGCCTCAGAGAGTCTACTCTTAGCTTACTGTCTCACTCATAATAAGATTTGGAAAATATTCTTTGAATAAATTGAATAAAAGAAATGATATTTAATAATGTTACTATATTTTCATTGTTCATATACTTGTGGTTTTGTATATAGATATTTTATAGTTATGCAGAAGCACTAATTTAAATTTTAAAATGTGAGGCTTTATATTTTTGTTATTAATCATATTTCCTCCTTCCATTGTTTCAGAAGATTGATTGCTTAATATTATAATTACATCCTAAGTGTACAGCAGTAGTTTCGGCTCTAAATTGTATTCCTTTTTAAAATAAATATTTATTTGTTTTCAAGGGGAGAGAGAGAGAGAGAGAGAGAGAGAGAGAGAGAGAGAGAGAGAGAGAGAGAGAGAGAGAGAGAGAGAGAGAGAGAACATCTGTCTCTAAATGGGTACTGAGGAATTGAACCCAAGTTGTTAGGCTTTTCAGGCAAGTGCCTTAACTGCTGAATCATCTCTGCATCCCTAACCTCTATTTGTTGTAATACATGACATGAAATACATAAAAATATAGTCCATTCATGATATTTAAGGTAAATGAACATCTTCCATGGCAGAAAAAAAAGATTACAATGTGAGGTGTGAATATCCCTGTAAGTGAGGATTAGTGGCTCTGAAAAAAACTGCCCATTTTTTAATGTTCTAAGTTAACTCAAATTTCAGGAATAGTCCTGTACAAAGGGCAGAAATATTCAGAACAAGGACTAATGTTCAATCCACTGGATTCCCTGTCTCTGAGCTGGGATTATATTATGCAACACTACATCTGGTGGTGTATTCCGGTAGGATTTTAATACAGAACATGTTTTGAATACCAGGTTAAGGAGCAAAAGTTTTACAATTGTGAAAGTCTATAAGATCTGCATATTGGCATGGCCAGCTCTTTACACATGGAGCCATCCCCAATGCCCCATCAATTTTTCACATATAAATCTTTAAGTGTGTGTGTCCTGGGAAACACACTAACAATGGATGTAGCATAGGGATTGAGGAAAGAAAGAGGAAGATGATATTTTGTAGCAGGTTGTCAATGACAACACTGCATAGAAGGTCATTTGAATAAGCAAATAACTAGGTGGAGTGTAGTTTTCCAAATGTCAAAAACAAAAATGCGGCAACATATCATTATTTTGTGGATTTGGACAAGTAGTTCTTGGAAACCTGAAAAGAACAAAATAGAACATTCCTAAGAGGCCTGTCCTGTGTTGATTGAATGGTTGTGGCTGTGGGTCCCTTGTTCATCCTGTCATTCTCTGCGGGGTTCCATATGGAGCCTCCACGATATGACTGACTGTGGTGGCTCATCTGTTGCCAGGATCTCAGCTATCTGCCTGCGGTCAGTTGGTCCCCTGCCACAAGGATTGAACCAGATTGGCCACTGAGGAGGATATCCAACTGATTGGGGATGGGAAGGAGGGGCATTGGGGATAACAACTCATTGTTGGCCCACTAAATAATGTAACTCATTATGGACAATTAAAAAAATAAAAAAATAAAAAAAAGAATCAAAGGATGTCCAAGGAACAGAATACCATGCAGCTATCAAAAAGAATAAGGTAGCTCTGTATGTGTAGACACTAAACAAAAATCTTCAAGATAGAAAGTGTAATTAAAAAATAAAATAAAGAAAAAAAAAAGCTTCCTAAGAGGAAGATGATGAAATGTTAAGGGTAAGTGATCATCAGTATATGTCAACCTGTAAAACCCAGACACACTAACTGATATAAGATAAAAGTTCAGTCATCTTGCTCAGCAAGAAAACAAGAACATAAACAAGAAAACAACACAACCAAAAACAAAACAAACAAACAAATAACAACAGAAAAAAAAAACAGGAGGACTAGACCTAGGCTTTGCATAAGGGTAACAGGTATAACAGAGTGCCAAAACATTTCAGACTCTCAAATTCTCAAATCTGCTAGGAGCAGATTAGTGTTTTCTTGGAAAAGCAGGAATTTCAATGGAAGTTCATAGCCACTATCCTATGGACAGATTCACAATGCCCATCAAGGAAAGTGATCAATACAGGAGGTCTATATAATAAATTGTGTTTCATTATTAAAATATTAAACTTGTTATAGCAGTATATTAGCCATAATGTTTTTTTGCTTCTTTAATTTATTCTTTCAAATGGGAATAAATTTAATATTTATTGACTTCTTTACAAATCACTGAGATCTAATAGAAGTTATTTTACAATTTAGGTTATTCATTATTAAGTCTCTCAGTAATGAGTGAGTTTTAGTGCCAAAAATAAGTACTGTGCTGGCATCTATAACAAGAATTAGTTATTAAAATGCACTATTAAAATATTCACTGACAGTATAGGTCTGTCACTGTATTGTGAATTTCTCAAGTAAAATGATATCCATCACAAACTAAAGCTGTTCTTGAGAGATTAACTCATGTATAAATACAAAAATTGACTTTCCTATGTGCATTCTATAAATATAAATACATGACATATTTTAAGTTATTTAATAAGTAATGTGATAATATTGAGAAAAGAAAACACTCCTTATAAAAATCCCAATACTCCAGTTGAAATACAATTAATTTTTTTAAACTTTTAAGTTAATTTTGTTGACATTTCAATCTAGATAAAAGTATGCAACAAACGCTTAGTGATACTTAAAATTTAATAAAGACTCAATTGAAACCTAAGATCTATTTGTGTGTGTGTGTGTGTGTGTGTGTGTGTGTGTGTGTGTGTGTGTGTGTTTGATGTAGGGTCTCACTCTAGTCCAAGCTGACCTGGAATTCACTAGGTAGCCTAAGCGTTATCTCAAACTCTTGGTGCAGATATTCACATATATACATGATCCAACTATGTGTATAAATCTATATGTAAAGATTGCATTTTGGGCTTATGAGTATATTTGTACTATAAAAATTCTAATAGAAGTTGTCCACAAGAAAAACATATTGTATGGAATTAGACTTGATGCTTGAGAAATAAACATTGAGTTCATACTGTAATAAGAGGCAATATATTCTAGAAATTATTAATCAGAAAGAAGATGCTCAGTAATATGGAAATCAGGATAAATATATGTGACACAGGTTAGGGGATTTTGAAAATTCTTATTTTGTATCAATTAAAATTCATAAGCATTCCCAGAATGCTTCAAAGTTAATACAACTGATTTCAAGGATTCTTATAAAGAATCTTTGAGAGTCTTATATAGAATCTTAGAGATTCTTATACAGAATATATAAAACTTAATAAAATATACTTGAGCCTGAGAGAGAGCAAGAGAAAGAAGCAGAGAGCGTGTGAGTATGAACATGTTGGGCTTTTGGCCACTGCAAACCAATTCCCAAGATCTGCACCACTTTCTGCATCTGACTTTACCTGGGTGATGGGGAATTGAACATGGGTCATCAGGCTTTGAAAGTAAATACATTTACCTATTGAGCCATCTCTGCAGCCCTGAATGTACAAGTCATCATAATTCAGGTATTTAATCAATAAGTCTTAAAGAGTTGTTGTGCTATCCATCACTGGTTTATTAATAAACAGAAAGCTGGGCAGAGGAAACACTCTAAGGTACAAAGAATATAAGTACTTACTGTTCTTCTTACTTTTCTTAATATCCAAACACATGGCTTTGAGAGGTCAAAAATATCATATACTTTTTTGCATATTTTGCATCGCCCCCTAATATATACACTGGTCAAGAAAACATTGGGAGAAAAATAATTAGCATTTTAGAATTTTTAAATTCAAGCCAATGTTATGGATGATTTAAATAAATTTGTATTTTTCCAGTTCATTATGTCTTAACACACTTTCAGATTTTTAGCTTGTACCCTCCAGTCTCTTAGCTCCTCAATCTCATTAAGTCAAGCTGTTCACACCTACAGAAGCCTTTAAAGTACTCTGAATTTTGACAAGAATTCTCACATAGGGTTTCTCTGTTCCAATGTTGCAACTCCTGTTACATACACAGACAATGTCTCATTTATGTAATTAAAACTGTGTTTTAATTCTATTATGCTGCATCACCTTTTTAATGGCTTTCTATGGCAAGCAATAGTTGTTTTTTCTATTTAATTTTATGACAAACTCTCATTATATGATTCTCATACACATAAATGAATTGCTGTTTTTTAATTTTCCTTTCTATTTTCCTTATTTCTTCAGCCCTGGAATGAGTCACTAATACTTCATATTTCCATCGAAGACTAGAAAAAAATTCTACTTATAGTGATCAAACCTATTTTTCTCTGTTTCTACCTGAGAGCTTTGCATACATTGTCTTTTAATGTGTCTTGCATTCTCTATCTTCCATTGTCATTCACTATGAAGCATATATATATATATATATATATATATATATATATATATATATATATATAATATCAGCACTTAACAACAGTAGAAAAACTTTTTTCAAAGAACTGACAATTATACTTTTAGAGTGCTTATTGATTACACTTTTAGAGTGCTTATTGAATGAAAAAGGAATAAAAAAAGTGACATAGCAATGAGACTTACTTTAGCAAACAGACCAATGCAAACTTGAAGCTTTTCTATGCAATATTAACACTACTATTTTATTCTTAAAGGATGCTATGTGGTTTCTTTAAAGGGCCTGATTTTTTTTGGACAGGCCAAATTTAAATACATCTGTTACAATTGGGCCAGTCCACTGCCTTTGTAGGATATAATTAATATGGAAAGCAAACACTCTTACATTACAAACTTTCCCCTAAGCTGGAACTTTGTAGAACTTTGCAAACACAATGCATTATTGACCTGATTGTTTAATACCCAACAGATTATTTTTTCTAGGGCTTAGATCCCACATTATCTTTGATGTTCCTGCAGAAGAGGTGAACACTTGCAGCACCAGCAGCCTAATTAGGCACATGCTGTCACTGGGGGATCTCAGACTCTCTTCCTGCTCAGTCATCAGGTCCTGAAATTTCAAGGGAGGGGTAATCCATCTTATAAATGCCAATTTATTTAAATTCTAATCACAGATACTTCATCAACAGACAAAAGAAAAACCTCCTCCGTAGGTACGCCACTTCAAAATCTGGGACAACTTTCATGTAATTTCAGAAATCAGCAGGGACACACAGCTGGAGAAAAATAAAAAGCTTGCTGTAATTGAAAATTGCCTTGCAGCCTGTTTGTGATTAAAATGAAGTTCAGTTCCTTGAAATCTTGTTGAGCAATTAAATCTGTTTTACTTAGGCATTGAAATATTGTCCATTGTCCTGGAATGATCAGACTGGCACAAACATCTCTTCAAATTGGATGTTACATGGAAATGTGAACTTTAAAAAAAATGTAGTTACATTGATCACCAGATGCAGGCGTTTGTCCTTTGGAGTAATGAGTGGAAGAACTTGCTCAGGCAAATTATCCATCTATGTTGAAAATTCAGAACTAAATTGAATCCTTATATTAGCAAGAATGTAATGATGACAAAACTGGGTGTCATTCCTAGAATTGAACATGCTCAAGGCTGTCTGGTTTTTACACACACTTCTATTCCTCACTGTTTTCTATCTCACTAATTTCCCTTGTGGGTTTCTTCCGCTGGTATATGCAAATAAATTTGTGGTTAATAAAAATCTCTTATCTTCAACTCAGTACCAAATTTCATTGTTTCCCAACAGCTGCCTCAGATAAATAAGGTGCAGGTAACATTTACAAAGGGAAGCAAATATTTCCTGCTCTTCTAGGAAGATTTCATTCACAAGAACTGAATAACAAAATGCAATTTATTTCATTCAATTTGCAGCTCTGGGAACTTGTAATCACCTTCTACATTCTTGGGAATATGGCATTTGACAGCTTTGTTTTTTAGTTAATATCTTTTACTGTTGAAAGGCTTCTCACATTTGCTTCAACTTTAATGTATTTTTCCATAGAAAATGTAATAAATTCCCCTGCAAATCTCTCTCTCTCTCTCTCTCTCTCTCT
>PVHP010038422.1:0-16880 GCA_004024765.1 Zapus hudsonius | reverse complement strand
ACAGCCATTCAACCAACTCAGGATAAGCCAAATGTGTTTGTGTTTTTCAGGATGCAACGAGACAACTGTGGCCCATCTAACCCTACCAACCAACCATAGGCCGATGGTTGAGATCCTGGCAAGAGAGGAGCCACCACAGTCATATCGTGGAGGATCCATATGGAACCCAGCAGACAATGACAGATGAACAAGGGACCCATAGCCACAGCCATTCAATCAACACAGGATAGGCCAATGAGACAGAAACCAAGGATTTTTGACACAAAGACCCCTAAGCTCACAATATTGAAGCAGCCTTAATACTCACTCATCACGACTCAGGGAACTGAGCAGAAGAGGGGGTGGAAAGATTGTGAGAGCCGTGGTGGGGGAGACTGTCCAGAGGCATGGCACCCTTCAGTAACAACAAACTTGTGCCAGGAAGACCGGGCTGAGTACTAGGCTATCCAGGATCCCCTGCCACAAGGACTAATACAGACAGCCCACGGAGGAGGATATCCAGCTGATTGTGGATGGGGAGGGGGGTAATTGGGGAATTGGGGATAACAACTCATTATTTGCCCACTAAATAATGTAACTCATCATGGACAATAAATATATATTTTAAAAAGTCCATATAAGCAGACTGTATGATATTCTTTTGAATATCACGTGTTTTAGGATGAGAAATATAGTTAGAAAAAGTAGATCTATAGAGGGGATGGGGAAAAAAGCCATTATTGTAGGGAAAAATATATATTAAAAAAAGAAAAAAAGAGAAATGATAAATGACCCCCAATTTTTGTAGTTTGATTTTCAAACATCTAATTTGTTCCAAAGAAGTGCATACAAAATTCAATGTGCCTGCAAATTACCTTGTACTTTTACATTCTTATAATTCAGGGGGTTTCATGTGGGGTATGACATTATGAATTTCTAGCAAGTTCCTATGAGATGAGATAGTGCCACATATTGCTGGTCCATGAGCCATAGTTGGGGTAAGAAAGCTTTGGATGGTTCTCCTCTGGCAATAGCACAGTTTCTAATCTACTATAGCTAAACCTGCTACAGACTATAGAAAGCCTAAACTAAGTAGAGAACATAATTTCACATTTGGTAAATGCATCTTCCCATAGGTATTGAAGGCCACAATTTAGGAGACGGAATCACTTGAAAGATTGATCTTTGGATAACTCAAGTATTATTCATATCAACATATTCTAGTAGTTGGTTCATAAGTATGTAGCTTAGATAAACCAGAAAACAGTGGAAGCAGACAAATGAGTTGAAAATCTACTAAAATATCACCAAGAAAAGGATGTGAAGGTAACCTAAGCTATAATAGGAGGATGGGTTGACTTTGAAAATGAAGTTGTGGGGGGGTATGAGAAGTTGGCGGAGGTGGAAAAACAAAAATGAGAGAAGAAAGTCTCTGATTATTCCAAGGTTCTAAACTTAACACCTTGGTAAACAGCAGTGCTCTGAACTAAGAGACACAAAGCTTAGTGGATTTTGGAAAGTTAAGTTGGCCTTTGGACCTGTTGTATTTGTTTCCCTGAACCATGTGAATCGACCAGTGTAGTACCTTGGCTTGTAGTCATATAAATGGAAGTTCAGATCCCAGCTTTAACATTTGTTTAATTGTGGGATAATAGGAGGTAGCAACTTCTCTATGCCTTCGACTATAAATTAAACATGAGAAAATGTAAAAGTTTATTAATGATCGTTAAATGAAATTAAATATTAAGTGGTCAGGACAATACCAGTAGTGATATTCAAGACAGTTTGCAATCCCAGTTCTCCTTCCCTAAGCAATTTACAGTAACACACAATTGAACAGTAAATACAATGGCATATTCTGTTTTAATGTGCTTTTTGAGAAACATTAATTGAAAAGACAAACTAGATTATAACAAGGCTGATACGGGTTACTGATAATAATTGTAAGCAACTTGGAGAGTGAGATAGAGAGAATTTTGGAACCCCCTCCCCCTCCTCCGAGTTCGTGTCCTCTAATGCCAAAGAATTGTACACAGGAACAGAATTAAATTTTAATTACACATTTATTCTAATTTAGTAATTAGGAAAAGGGGAGTTTGATGGGGAATTCTCCCAGTCACCATGTGAGACGTTACAAAGTTCTCCAGCCACCAGTGTGAGGAGAACAAGTGTCAGAGAGTTAACAATACTTGTATTATTTAACTAAATAAACAGCCCAAGAAAAGATAACAGAAAGCTCCCTTTAGAAAAGATAACAGAAAGCTCCCTTTATGAAAAGGAGAGGTTCGTGAGAGAAATGTGTGGAGCCTGCCCCCCTACCCCAACTATCAGCTGGGGTAGGGGTACAGGCCTTACCTCACTGAGGCCTGGGTCAGCAGTCCTTCTACTCCATTGCCATGTGGGGGAAGAGGGGCCTACTTCCTCTAGGGAAGCTAGTTTTAAGTCCTCCCCACGTGAGTCAGAGAGACAGCTGATTGGTTCATTTCTGACCAATCAGTTTTAGCACTAGGTTGTAACTCTAACTAGACACCTCCCCCTTAAGGGGAGGGGGCTGCTTCTGCAGAGAAGTCTGACCATCACAAGGCCATACTTTTACATAATTGATGTAGTTGAATTTTAAAATTTTTATTTCTATAATCTGTGAAATGTTTACTTACGAAAGCAAGAACCCTCTAATTGTCTTATTGTGAGCCAAAAGTGGGCCTGATCTTATAACAAGGGGCATCTGGGTAGACATGGATGGGTTTCAAGTAAAAATTCAAAAGAACCATCCAGTTCTGGACACCCCTTGTAATAACCCTAATCTTTAAGGGTGTTGGAAATGAATGAGTATTGATAACAAAGGTAATAAAAGGGGAGAGAGACTGTATACAGAGGAAGAAAGGCAGTCTACATTTGCTGTTTAGTGCCCTTTCACCAGAAGAAAGCAATATACCTATACATACCAATCAGAATGACTTTTATAAAGACACATTGCAGCCTCTGGGAGGACTGGTCATCCCTTCCAGCTGCTTTGTGAATTACCCACTACCTCTTAGTGGAAGAAAATCCCAGACTGTCTTTTTACTCACCCATAAGAAACATCCTTGTTTGTACTACACAGCTACTCCACTAGAAATGGCACAGCTTGAGAGGGTTAAGCCAAAGAGGCTCCTTCTGGACAGAGTTCATTGATTCTAGGACTTTGCATCTGAATGAGCCCCACCCAATGGTTTTGACCATAAGGTTTTAAATTCTCATTCTCAAAACACCTTACCAAGAATCCCTTAAGAAACTAAGTGATTTTAACAAATTAAAACAATCTTAGAATACTTCCCCACAGCAATGTCATGCAAATTAGTGACCTTCATCTTAGTGTTTTGTGGAGTTGTGTATTATTGTCAAGGAAAAAAGAAGTTAAAGCTGCCCTACATGGATTCTTTTTTCCTCCTCTATAAAGGAGGTTAAAAAGAAAAAGAAAAAAAACCCTCATAAATTTTTTAGATCCTCAAAAGTCAAGTTGGACTACAGATTTTCTATGGCAGTGTTAAACAGAGCTGCAGGAATGGAGAGGTGCATTACATGAAGAAAATGTGTGTCTTCTGAGATTTTATATTGTTATCAGCAGAAAGAGCATAATGTAGGCAGGAATTTTGCATAAAGAATCGTATTAGCGACTGTGAGATCTTGGATAAGTCCTTCCACTCAATAGCACTTTAAGTTTATTAGCGAGTAAAATGGCAAGGATCTACTTCACTGGACTTCTGGGAAGATTAGCTCCTGAGTACTCCGTTTAATTACCGTGATGCAACAGTTGCTTCCTGGAACGTGCCCTTACTCAGAAATTCCTGAAAGTTTTCAACAGATGAAAGCGCTCACTATAAAAAGATGAGGGACAGCGATTCCTTTATACTTGAGGCTCACTTATTTCAACCCCCTAAACCATTTTAAACTTTAGACCTGCAAAACACACTTAACTGGTGGCGGGACCCGCTTTGAAAACACCCCCAAGTCTCACCCCCGATGTATTTTGGGAAATGTAGTCCCACACTGCATACTCGAGTACAGAGATGCCGGAGGAATACTACAAGTCCCGAGAGGCAAAGAGCGGGAGCAGTTCCCTGTTGGGCGGTAGCTCTGTGGGAGGGGATTGGCAATCTAGCTGCCTATGAGGGAGTTCTTGAAGGCTGGGTTGGGGGAAGTGTGGAAAACCTGAACCTGAGGCGCCGCTGCCTGAGGAAGCTTTGCTGGGACGACAAGTGGAGGGGAAAACGGGTTGGGGGGCGGGGGAAAGACAAGTAGGTCGCTGCTCTTCAGGCGCCACAAAGTTCTCCGCGATGTGGCTGAAGCCGGAGGAAGTGCTCCTGAAAAATGCCCTGAAGCTGTGGCTGATGGAAAGGTCCAACAACTACTTCGTCCTGCAGCGGCGCCGAGGCTACGGGGAGGAAGGCGGAGGCGGGCTCACAGGTAAGCCGGGGCGGCTCCGTTTCGGGAACTTGAAAGGCGGCGAGGCAAACAGTTAATACTCTTCGCCGCCCTCCGCCAGATCCTAAAGCCGTGCCCAGGAAGCGGGGTTCTGCTCCCGTCACTACCTTTCAGTCACCACCCCGAGTCTCCACGGTGCCGCACTGTTGGGGGTGTCGGTCCCGGAAGGGAGGAGGTCGCTTGCCACGGGGGAGGGGGCTACAAGAAGGGTCGTATTTAGACGGGTGATCGGGGCCGAACGTGTGCACTTAACTTTTGTCAGTGCCCATACCTGCCATCATCATCCTGGGGAATGTAAATGGAGTGATTGGGGGGAGAAAGGGGTGCTCCAATCACACCCCTAGAGAGAGAGAGGCTTCGGAGGAGGGTTAGCATCTGGGACGTGGGGGAGTTGAGCTCAGAATTGCTGACCTCTCCCAATGTAGCATCTTCCACTTTGCCTCCCAAGTTTTCAAGCTTGGATAGCATCTCCTCTTAGAAGATTAAGCCTCGGAACACATCTCTCTCCTCTATCATTGATGCCGCCCCCTTCTGTAAAAGATGTTACCGTAAACCTAACCAATGACATGGAAGGAAATTCAAATACACCCAACCCTGAGATTTAAAAATTAAATACTAGTACTTGGTCACTCGCCCGAACTCTCCATAATAAATGCTAAATTGAGATCCTTAGTCTTGGACAGAGGCTTTCAAACTTTTAGATGACCTCTTTTTGGTGGTAATTTGTTTAGAATTATGGCCTTGAAGTGTCAATCAGGGTTAATTTAGGCAGCAGGATGTAGAGGAAGGAAAGAAGATCCCAAATGCTGTTTCTTTTTGGCCCATCCTCATCTGTTACCTGTTGGTTGACATTTATCCAACTTTTTTTTTTCATTTATTCAACCTTAAACTGCTACTCTGTGACACAGATTGAGACAGTTGACATTCAGGACCCTGCCTTTACATTGGCAGATAAGGTCATGAGGGTGGAAGACAGGAGAACTGTCAACCAAGCCAGGCAAATTTTGATTGGAATCAAATGACTGAAGGGTTGGGTGAAGATTCATACAGTAAAGTGATATTTCCTTTAAAAAAGGGGGGGGGCAGGGTACCTACCCCACAGAGTTGAGAGAATAAAATAAAAGATAAATGATATCAAAACAGATTTATGTTAAGGCAGACTGCCTCAATGTGGAAAGAATTCAGAGGTTCTATAGGATACATTTAAAAAAAAAATTCAAAGACCTGTTTAACTTACAGACCTTCTAAAAAGTCGCTCTTGAAAACATAGAAACAAAAGTTGCCCCTATAATATAGATATTTTGTCATCTGACTTTTAAAAGATACAAGTGTTATTTTGAAGAAAGGTTTAATTTAATAGGCACAGGTGTTTCCTAGATTAAAATTTAAGATTCAATGTTCACATGTACTGAGTCATATAAATAATTTATGTAAATGTAAATTTCTTATAGCATGTCAATTACACCAGTTTTTTCTCTCCATCTTCATCACTTCTTCTTCTAATCCACACACACACTATATTGTGGTAGCCATTGACTTATGGTCAATTTATATCTGCATGATTATTTTATCTGTGATATTGACAAAATGCCTGAAATTACCACATGACACCCACCAGTATAACCAAAAATAAATTAAACAAAATTAATCAGAAAGGAACAATGAGATATTTTAAAAGTTCTTTTTGTTCTTTTGGTGCAGAACAAAAGTATATGCTGATTTTCATGGCTACTTAACTACAATATTCTTAAAATTGTGAACCCAAGAGTTTTGCTGTGCTGTACTCTGTCCACATTGGGATTAGCTCTTCTCGGATCTTGACTGTGTGCCAGCATAAACTTGTCTTTGGCCATTTCATTTGTCGAGATCCAGTTTTATGTGCTAACTCTTTATAAGACTAGTTTATCACTTTTGTATAATGAAGAAATGACATCGATCATCTACAAACTTTAATTAGATTTCATTTCTTTGCTATGTGATAATTGACAATAACCACCAGCAATGACTTTAAGCATGAACTTGGTGAAATTAGCTAATTTAATTTGGGTTGGTCTCTCTATATAGCCCAGGCTGGAGTCAAATTTACCATTCTTCTGCCTCAGCTTCCAGATTATTAACAAAAACATCTTGAAATTAGAATTATGAGATCCCTTTGCAAATTTTTGAGATATTTCTAGTGGGTATCTGATAGATTGCTGATCATTTGCCTAACTTTATGTTAATTATCCTGGAAAAGAGCAGAATGGATTTTTGTAATATGGGTCATTTTGCCAATTAAAGTGATTTTTCTTCATTTAGAGACTAATTTATTCT
Organism: Zapus hudsonius; assembly: GCA_004024765.1. Lineage (NCBI taxonomy): Eukaryota > Metazoa > Chordata > Mammalia > Rodentia > Dipodidae > Zapus > Zapus hudsonius. Next base: position 10,124 of record PVHP010038422.1, on the reverse strand, counting down.
TTATTTTCATGTTATTTCTTCATGTTATCAGCCAAGACAAACAAGAGATAACATGAAGTATCTCTAAGTAGATGTTAATTGATGCAGACTTTATCTCTTGATTCTTTTGTCTGATAAGGTAAAGATTTTGCCATAGCAGTTAAATTTAGCACCTGGTTTTATATAATTAAAATAATTTATGCATATTTACCCTATTAAACATAAATGAGCAATTTGTTGTGCTCGGCAGATGAGAACTGATACATGGCCTGCATCCTATTAAGTACTATACTTCTTGGGACTTAGAAAGATCTGCCAACCAGGAATCTTAGTTTATTGAAAGAATTTTACTCTTGAGTTTTTCATATCTGAATACTGGTAAGCAGGATCTTGGATGTTAGATTTATAATGCAACCAGTATGCCTATTTTTTAAATCCATGTAGAAGAAAGCTATGACATACACTTATTAAAATGGAAGAGTTTGAGATTATTAGTTCCTTATCCCCTCTTTCATCTTGGTACCATTACTTTGAAAGTAAATCCTCTGTACAAAGTAGAACATGATTGCATTTTATTTTTCCAAATATATTTTTATTTGTTTATTTGAGAGAGAGAGAGAGAGCGAGAGAGCGAGAGAGCGAGAGAGCGAGAGAGAGAGAGAGAGAGAGAGAGAGAGAGAGAGAGAGAGAGAGAAAGTATAGGTGTGCCAAGGCCTCTTACCACTGCCAGGAAACTCCAGGTACATGACCCACTGTGTGAACCTGGCTTTATGTGGCTACTAAGGAATCAAACCCGGACAGTCAGGCTTTGCAAACAATTACCTTTAACCACTGAGCTGTCTCCCCAGTCCCATGATTGTATTTTAAATAAACCTTAAACTTCAAAAGTCTTTGAAATAAGTTTTTCATTTTATATTCATACAGACTTCACAAATCATTGTGTAAAGAATTTATCCCAAACAAGAGCATAATAAATTTAAAACCTTTTAATGACTATGCCTTAAATACAAAGATTTTCTTCTCTGTTTTGCCACCCCTTCAAGGGGTCTAATTCTGGAAATATTCACATTATGTGTTGTAGTTAGCCACATACCGCTGAGATGAATCTTCAAATCAGGCACAATTTTGGGGAGGAAAGTATTTATTGAAACTACAGATTGAGGGGAAGTTCTGTAACAGCAAAAGAGGCTGGCCCTCTTTCACAGGTCCAAGCAGAGAGAAAAACCCATCACCAACACCACACACACAGAACAGGAAACAGGCAGGGACCAAAGAGGATTTCTTCTCCTTTATATAACCTTAGGGTGGGGTCTTGCAACTCCATCCCAGACTTAATGGTTTCCTGAGTCTCTGGAATTTCCTTCCTGTACTGCCCACACAGGAAAGGATGTTTACTTCCAGCTTCTTTGGGCTTCTGTACATCCTGCCCCTTTGCTGAGAGGTTGCCTCCCTGTAAACATCCTCAGAGACCTATCCAAGATAATTAAAAAGATCAAGTTGTCAACAAAACCTAACCATCACATTATGTATTTATTAGCAAAATATCCCTGTATTCCATGTCCATGAAATTATCTGATAAAATATTTGGTACCCAAATGGTGAACATGACGTTTAATGTTAGGTAAGGAAAGATATACTCCTTGTACACACAAAACCCACTCATGCACAGAGTAAATTAATGATCTTATCATTTTGACTTATTGAAAGGAAAATCCTATAGGGCAACACTATGAAGGCCAAATCATATTTTGTACTCCTTTCCATCCCTGGAGCAGCTTTGATCCCCGTGAAACCAGGTAAGTAATTAACTTTATGAAGAATCCATTTTGTAAAACTGACTCCATTTCATAAAACAGCCCATATATGAAAGAACCTCTCCTGGCTCACTCCCCCTCCCCTTCTGTGGGAGCTCTGGTCCCAGTCATAAACTGAACAAACACTCCATAATAGGTAAAATATGACTGTTCCTGGAATATGAAATGCAAATACCAGGCTCCAACTGGATAACCAATCAAAATTATACAGATCAGGACAAAAGAACCAATGGAAATATGAAACGTCCTATGGTCTGAGCTGTATTATAATTTTGTGGTTCTTGCCTATAAATACCCGAAGCTTTTGTTCCTCAGGGCTTTCTGGCACTCATCGGTCCGGGAGCCCATCTATGCAGCCGAAGAATAAAAAAAAAAATCCTCCTGCTTTTGCATCTGCTGGTATGGTTGTTTGAGTCCTGGGGTACGCTATCCCGAGAAAAGCCTTGGGGGTCTTTCATTTAAAGATTTCTTTGAATGAAATAAGGCAGCCTTCTAGGTATTGAGAAATGAAGGATGGCCAGGGTCATCAATTTTCTAGTCTTCTTTTTCAACTACAGTGAAATCTACTTAGCATTTTCTACTTAACATTATGAATCCTTACCCATTAAAGAGTAAAAGAAAAACATTTTCACACAATCTGTGTTTATTATGTCTATAACATTACTCTTAAGGATTCAGGTTTCATGGCCCTAAGGTGAATTGGGAGCATGAAGTTCCAGTCTCAGTGCCAGGAATAAAGGGCCCCAGGGACAAGTAAGGTGAGGGGAAATGGTGAGAGACTTTACCTAAAAAGGTATGAGGCTTATAGATAGGCAGTCAATAATTCTTCCATTAATACCAAGAAAAAAAAAAAAGATGACTGTGCTTGCCGTTCTTCATTTCTCAAAACCTCTGTAAGGCTGGCTTGCCACTTTTAAGGAGATATTTCAGATTTCTTTTTACTTTACCTCATAGGGATCAAGGAGCTCTAAGCAGGGAGGGAAGCACAGTATGATTTGCCCTCCCTGAATGTTGCCACTGTGGGATTTTTGCTTTAATAATCCAATTGCGAACCAACATCCACAAGTGTACACATGCACTAATAAATCCAGGGAATCCATTTACCCCATTAACCATGCTTCTTTCATCTTCCTTAATCCTTTAATATTTCTATGATTTTTTACCTGTATTTTTTTAAAATATTTTATTCATTTTCAAGCAGAGAGAGAGAGAGAGAGAGAGAGAGAGAGAGAGAGAGAGAGAGAGAGAGAGAGAGAGAGAGAGAGAGCGCACGCGCACCAGGGTCTGGCTTATGTGGGACCTGGGGAATTGAACCTAGGGCCTTAGGCACTGGAGGCAAGTGCCTTAACCGCTAAGCCATCTCTCCAGCCCCCTGTATTTTTTAAATACTTAGTTTATGTGTGTCAATTGAGTTTGGAAACCTGTAAGCAACTATGAAACATTTTAAAATCCATTTATATACTTATGAATGAGTAAGGTGTTAAGTGCCATTTGGAGGCCTGAGAGACCAAAAGAAGGAAATCTTTCATCTATGTATATGTAAATGGGAGGGTAATGCCATAAATCAAAAGATCACGATTGTTGAGGACATTGCAATTATTCTAGATGCATTTATTTTGGAGTTGAAAACATGAGACTCAATATATAGTGTCTTTAGTAATTACATAAAGGTTGAGGAGGGATATCCTCTTCTGTTACAGTGGAAAACTCGAGAGAATTAAAGAGACCTAAGAGTTAAAACTTTTTTTATTGTATTATGTATTTTTTGTCTGCTGACCTTTCAACTTAGGTAAAGGGTCTTGTCTTTTCTCCTTTACTACAGGCAAAGAAGTAAAGTTTTAAATTTAGGGATAATCACATTTTCTCATTTTATTGTCTTTGTTGTCCTTGTGTTTTAAACTAGCCAAAATGATGTTCTGGTTTAGTTTGTCTAAATAATATTGTCATTTAGGATACAGTGTATGAGTTTATTTGCTGCAATGCTTTTTGCTTTGTACTTAGAAATTTAGGTGTTGAATGTTATTTTACTCTGAGGATTAATCTTTCTATACATTGATACACAAGTCTTGAAGAGTAAGGATTGGCTGTAAACCAAGATGTTGAGTTCTTTAATTTTTCTATATTTTAATGTTTAGAAATGTAACTAGAGTAAATGTAAATAGATTAAGCAATCATCTCTTCTTTTCCTCCACAAGACATAGCAATGTGCTGTTACCTAAGTTGCTTCCCTGCACTAGCACTTAGGAGGCCAAGGCAAGAGGATCCCAATTTTGTGGCCAGCCTGGGATTTGTGGTAAAACTGTATTTTTAAAAAGTGGTTTTCCCTCTAAATCCCTCCTTTAATCATCAAAACATTTTATTTATAAAAGGAAGTATATCATATAACATGTAAATAGAAGGGTTGAGGCTACAAGGAGGTAATCAAGGAGAAGTGGGTGAGGAGAATCAAGTAAAACAAATTGTATTTGCAAATACCATAATGATAACTAAAACTTTGTATTCTAACTAAAAAAAGACAAATAAAAATAAAATAATGAATGTATGTGTAAAAAATTTATTTTAAAGTAAATATTTTTAAAATATTTATTGTAAACAGAGAGAGAGAGAGAGAGAGAGAGAGAGAGAGAGAGAGAAGAAAGACAGAGAGAATTAATATGGTCATGTCATGGCTTCTAGCTACTGCAAAGGAACTCCAGATGAACAAAGTGCATCTGGCTTACGTGGGTACTGGGGAACTGAACCCAGATCCTTGGGCTCTGGAGGCAAATGCCTTAATCAATGAGCCATCTCTCCAGCTGCTCAAGTAAATACATTTTTTAGAAAAAAATGCACAAGGATGGAAAATAAAACAAAAATTTATTATATTTACAAGCTGTTTTCCAAAGTTCTTAGTGTAAAGTTGGCAGCTTTCAAAATGCCATTGGTAGCTATTGGATTATTCTAAGACAAATATTCACAATCCTGTTAGAAGGATTTAGATCTGGTAGTAAAACAACAACATAGAAATAAAACAACCTATTGAACACACCGTTTTTTTTATTTCAATATATTTCTTACTAAGTGCATTGTCAGCTTACTAATTAGCTTGTTCATTAACATTTAATCAGGTTGACATCATAAAAAATTCAGTCTTGACTTGGTAAGCATGACAATTTATGACAAGACAAAGAATCAGCTGTAAGGTCCCAGCAGTCATTACTATGGACAAAACTTATGATCAAACATTTTCCATAGAATGGAAATGAATATTGTTTGCAATTTAGTAAGTTCATGTCAATGACTCTTCTGTAGCAGTGTTGTTTTACAGTGTCCTCAATCTAGCTTAAAAACAAAAAGCTGCATGTCAACCTAAAGCACACATTAGTTTATGCCCAGAACTAGCATATTGGTAAGAGACGGCTGTTTCAATGACCTTTCCTGCAACATTCAGTTCAGCCCTTGGTCATTCCTGGTTCATCAGTATCATTGATCTAATACAGAAATGTTTCTCAAATCTTCAAGTGTCTAAAAATTGAAAGATAACAACTAGTGCAATAGATGAGAGTTCTTAACACTGACTATGTTAAATTTGAAGAACTTAAAAGAAACTAAACAACATTGAAATATTTGTGGATAAAGTAACATGCATCTGGGATTTAATTTAAAATGTTCCTGGAGGAATAAACAAAAGTGTTTGTAGTTAGTGATGCTCAATTGTAGATACACTGAAGGTATACAATATTGTTCTTCAATTTTATTTATATTTCTTTGTGTGTATGGGATGTGCACGTGTTTGTGAGTGGAGGTGTGAGCACACACATGACATATCACATGTGTGGAGGTCAGGGACCATTCTCACCTTCCACCTTGTTCTTGGCAGGGTCTCTTGGTTGTTGCTTGCATATGTTGTGCTAGTTGTCCTTCAAGCTTCCTGGGATTCACCTGTCTTTGCCCCCCATCTTGCCATAGGTACACTGGGACTGCCTATGCATATTGCTGTGTCTGACTTGATGTGGCTTTTGGGGATTAATCTGGGTTCTCATTCTTATACAGCAAGTGCTTTACCCACTGAAGCATCCCCCCAGCACCCATTGCTTTTATGTTTGAAAAGTTTGTATATCAGAATCTCTAGGCTTCATTAATTTCAAAACTTCAGTTTCCAAACTCTTCCAAAGGATTCAGATTTGTAGTTTGGGTTGGGAATGGCTATCATGGAAGATAAAATAATCAGAATTCAGAAAGATCTGGATAAACTGTCAAGTAAAATCAATGAGATAAAATACAAATGGATAAATGTAAACTTCATTTAAATTGTAAATAAAAATCTATACAGGACAAATAACACCTAGATTGGTACTTATATTTATGGAAAAGATCAAAATTTCTTGACTCACAAATTTTGATAATATGAAGCAGTACCCAGAAAAGCTAGTCATCTTGGGTAACATGAGAAGAAACAGGAGAGGAATGGCTGTGGATGGAGCTTAGTTGTAGGGTGCTTACCTCATATGCATAAAAGGGCCTTGGTTTGATCTCCAGTACAACAAAAATAGTTTTTAAAAATAAGAAGAATGTAATATACGTTTACAGTCTCAGTGTACCTATGGCAAGATGGGAGGAATAGAAAAACCATGAAATTCACAGTGTAATGACGTATATTTATTCAGATCATATCTGGTATTCAAGGTTTTTTTAAAGACAGTCTCAACAGCCCAGGTTTGCCCAGAACTTGCTATGTAGCCTTAAACTCCTAATCCTCCTGCCTCTACCTTCAAAATGCTGGGATTATGGGAGTAATGAGCCATACTCCTCTTTTGACTGACTCTTTTTCAAAGAACCTCTGCCAAATAAAGTATGTTAAGTGACTTATAGAAAAATGAGACTCAAACAGTCTCATACAACATAGAAGAATTAGATATATTGTAAGCTAGAAGAGGATAGGACGAGTGAACAAGATAGTAATACCATACTCTTTAAGGCCCATCATATGGCATAGTTTGTTTGGTGTTATCCTGATGTTGCAAGGGAGTAGCAGTTTATATATTCCAAGAAAAAAATTCCTTTTTCTTTTTGGAATGAGCAAAAATTGCTTTGTTTTCCTATCATGAACATTAAAAAAATTTTTTTAACAATTTCAAAAGAAGAAAATTATGTTTCCAATGTTCTCACCAGAGATAATTACAGACTAATTTGGTGAGGCCCACTGCAAATGAACAATAAACACCTTTCAAAAAGTTAAAAAAATAAAAGGGAGATGGCTTAGTGGTGAAGGTGATTGCCTGAAAAACCTAATGACCCAAGTTTAGTTCCCCAGTATCCACATAAAGCCAGATGCACAAAAGGAGCCCTGGTGTGTCCATTCACACACTGTCTCTCTCTCCTTCCCTCTCCCTGCTTGAAAATATACAAAAATATTTTTTATAAAAAGTAAAAAAAAAAATCAAGACTTTGATAGCAGACCATTAAACAAAGCACAGAGACTGAGCATAGGGCCCTGTGCATAGGCTACAAACTCTAGAAATGAGCCCTTGGTCTAACATTTGGATACATACATCATTCCATATTTTAGAAATGACTTTCTAATTAATAGACATTCCTACTGACACAGTATACTGCCTTGGGTTGCTGTAGAGTAAGTGAATGTGTCAGAGGTTGGATTGCAGACCAGTTATAATATTTTAATGTCTAAAATTTACAGTTCTCTATCCACCAAAAAAGAATTCACTCATGAATAGTAATTATTTTCCACGAAAAGTGACTTTTAAAGAAAATATAAAACTTTACAGTTTTGTTCACATCAATTACAGTGGTGAACTTCCTTACAAAGGTCAGTGTTATTTTTAATATAGGATGCTACCAAACCCTTTAGACCTTTTACCAGATCTAGAACACTATAGCTCTAGTCTTTTCAAAGAGTTTTTAAACTTTGATATTTTTAGATTCTTACTTTGTCTTTTAGCTGCTGTATCTGTTCTCTTTCCAATTTAGTGTAGTTATAGGAATTCTCAATTTATAGGCATATAGGCTTATTCATAACCTTGAATGTTCAGATGATAAGCTTCTGTGACTATGGAAATGCCATCAAAAGTTGTCTGCTTGTTTTCTTGTACTTTTAGAACCCAGACATTGGCACATATTAATTCCTTAATGACTTGCAGGGACTTGATGATGATTACAGCTTAATGAGCTGGAAGAGTTCCTGAGTGACTGGAAATGTATTCTAGTGCTAGCTTCCAAATTATTTGTTGCATAGTTTTATATTAACTGCCTAATTTCATGTGCTTACAAAAATGGACCAGTTTCCTTTTTCTATAGTGTAAGGTGAGTATCTTGTCAACATTTTTTGCTACAAAAATGACCTTTCTTGGTAGTGATTTTGACCAACTACTTTGTCTTCAGTCCCAATCAGTTATGTCACTTGGGGATAATTCTGTGGGCTCTGGTTTCCTCTCTCCTTCCTCACACATCCACAGTGCCATTGTTATCTTTCAGCTGAGCCAAACACTAATCCTTTCCTGTTTCTCCTATTCTTCTAAAATTGCATTTATAAAAAATTAAATGCAAATGAAATAGAATTTGAGCTAGTTATATTAAATCTAGTTAGAAATAGGTGGTTTTTCTTGCAAATTTTAAATTTTCTTTTTTTAAAAACATGTTTAGAATTGAATTGTTACATGAGAAATGCTAAAGTAGGAGCTGAACTGTTCTGTTTTTTAATGAATACCTTTCCTTTTTTTTGCAGACAAGAATCTCATGTAGCCCAGGATGACCCTTTACTAGCTATGTTACCACAGCTGGTCATGAGCTCCTGTTCCTCCTGTTTTTACCTCCTAAGGGCTGGGAATACATTTATGTACCACCATGCCTGGCTTTTACTAACTACTTTCATTCTAAAGTTTTAATCACTTTATTTTGACAACTTTCTCAGTTATACACACGCAAACATACACACACATGCACTTACACACATACACATACAAGTAATTCCTTTTTTCAATCACGAGGTAATTATCTCTTGCTTATTTTTTGCCTTTGAATGTTTTCAGTCTCACTTTCAACTTGCGAAGTCTCCTTTTCTTCATTTCCTGAGTAATTTCAGTCATATTACTCATAGGTCATTATCTGCATGTTTAGCTTTTACTTTTCTTTCTTTATCATTAGCCAAATCTCTAATTTCTTACAGTTACTACTTCAGTGCTGACTCATTATTTCCTTTTATCCTAAATCTTCTAACATTTCCCTCCTCATTAATATTGACATATAATCATTTCCTCTGTCCCTCTTACTCATTCTCTCTTCTCCAGGACTTCCTCTTCCATATTATCTGTCTAGGTTTTCTGGCTCCTGTTTCTTAAACAAAGCCATCAATTCATACATGGGTATGTGCATGGTAGGCAAGCACTCTACTTTTGAAATACAGAAACCACACCCTACCATTTTGCCTTTGCCCAAAATACTTTTATTGATACTTTCCCCCCACTATTGAAATCCTGCTATAGTACTAATTGACATGATGCTACACCAGTGATCCTGAATTTTTTAATTTACTTTTTGATCTTTTAAATAATTTATTTATTTGAGCGAGAGAGAGAGGAAGAGTGAGAGAGAGAGATGCAGAGAGAGAGAATGGGCATGCCAGTGTCTCCAGCCACTGCAAACAAACTCCAGATGCATGTGCCACTCTATGCATCTGGCTTTATGTGGGTACTGGGGAATCAAACTCAAGTCGTGAAGCTTTGCAGGCAAGTGACTTAACCGGTAAGCTATCTCTCCAGCCCCCTACTTATTTTTAGTTTAAAATTTTTTTTCCATTTTGAAGGCAAGGCTTGAATTAATTATATTTAAAGTTAAGAAAAATAAAACTAATTCAAGCCATGCCCTGTGCAAAAAAAGGAAAAATTTAAAGTGAGACCTCTGCTGCTCTGGTCTCAATTCAAGAATCACAGTCAGCTTGTTACTTTTATTTTGGAAGAAAAGATGTAAAGGTTTCTTTCAATTATAGAAGGCAACTGTACCCACTTATAAAAACAGAACAGGATACAATAAAGAGGACATATTAGAATCATGGGGATCCCAGAGGGAGAAGAAGCCCAGGCTAAGGGCATAGGAAATATCTTCAACAGAATTATTCAAGAAAACTTTCCATATCTAAAAAGAGAAAGCCCACTCAACTTTCAAGGGGCCCAGAGGACTCCAAACAGACAGGACATGAAGAGGAACTCTCCAAGACACATCTTAATTAAGATGCCTAACATAGAAAGCAAAGAGAAAATACTCAAAGCTGCTAGAGAAAAGCAAACCGTAACTTACAGAGGAAAAGCCATCAGACTTACCTCAGACTTCTCATTAGAA
>PVHP010038421.1:0-16794 GCA_004024765.1 Zapus hudsonius | reverse complement strand
AAGGAATAGATTCTTGGTAAGGCTACTAAGTCATAAGCCACAATAATTGCAGAGAATGGAAGGCATTGAGGAGGAGATTTTTTTCAGTCACTCTAGTATCCAACAGAAAGAAAGCTGGATCTACGTATGTGGGGGTACACCCACATGCAAATCAGAAACTTTGTGAAGATACAGGTGACATGAATTCTTGTCACTCTGGTGTAAGTTTATTGCTGCACTGTTTCTAGCAGATAAAACTAATTTCACATGCAAAGGAGCTACACAAATCCTGCTTTTGGCTTATTTCTAAAATAGTCCATTTATGCACTCAATAGTCTAATGCTCAAGTGGGCTTTTTTTCTCTCAAAAATCCATAAAATTTTAAAGATTTAAATTTTCAACTTTCACTGAGAAATTTAAACTAAGTGGCTCTTGATAGGCAAAATGAAATAGAACACATTTTTTTTCCAAATCTGGGATATATCTCTCAAATGAAATTGCATAGGTATGAAATTTACCATGCCAGCAGTTTGAGACAAATGCAATGCCACTTTAAAATTGCATTACAAGATTTATTTTCACATACTTAAAATTCAAAAACTCTGTTGAGGATTCTGAAAATGGAAAATGTTTACTTTAGAAGCACTCAACTATGTTTGGGTTCAATGTTAAACAAAAAGGAATTCATGCAGCATACCTAACATGTGGTCTTAGGGTATGCTTTGTAAATGCATTTTTCAAATAATGCGAGTGGTTAAAAAGATACAATCCTAGGTTATGAAGACTGTGGACAAGTGCAGTCTCATAGTAATCTAAAGCAGAGAATAGCTATCACATTTTTAAAAATGTAATGACAATTTAGATATTCATTTTGTAGCATTTCATTCATTAGTCTAGTAGAAACCACCCTACTGATGGAAATCTTTTACTTAAACCACATCAGCTGTTAAACATTTAAGTGTAGTTAGCATCACTGCATTTAAAATTGAATTTCATTTTAGATAATATCAGTGTAAAATTAAATAACCACCCATTGATACTAACTACCATATTGGCCAACACAGATCTGATCTTTTCAACTCATGACCAAGAATGCTGGGTCATGTGTCTGTGGTAGGCATAAGAGTCTGTCCAGATATTCCCTCCTGTGGAATTTGTCCCCATGACTCTTAGCAGAAGAAGTTTTCCCTATGATCTCTCAAATTTTCAATATTTGCCTGAGCTAGAGAAAACAATATCACTCAAATTTATGCTATGCCCACTTACAATGACTGCAAGAGGAGCATGAATGCTGGACCAGGGAATCACCCAGGAGACATGTCTATCAGTCAGGTACTAACTTGTGGCTGGACTGTTCAACCATTCCTGCAGTGATAGTTCTCCACAAAAGCCCTGCAAACTAACCTACTTGCAGTAGTTGCTTTGGGAAACTCAGTCATGGATATTCCCTAAGAACGAAGGAGCATTTTACTTTTCCAATAACTGCAAGTAAGAATTAAATTAAGCATAAATGAGTATATAGTATGACAATTACTGTAGAATCAAGGGGGAAATAGGAAAATATATTTATAACAGTTGATTTCTTTAACAATAAACACTGAAGTGACAAACCAGAAACACAGAAAATTGATTCCTTATAAAGAATTGGTGGCTGAGGTGGAATGAGTGAGTTTGTGGGGGAGAATAGAAACTGATGCTTTCCTTTTTTGTGAGGCAAGCTCATAGTATATAGTCTAGGCTAACCTGAGACTCACTCTGTAGCCCATGATGGCTTTGAACTCATCATAACTCGCTACTTCAGCCTCACAAATACAGGGATTCAAGTCATGAGTCACCATGCTGGGTTTCTTAGCATTTTTGAATAACTTTGACTGTTAGAACCTTCTTTTATTTTATGCTAAAATGAGTTAGTAAGGGTAATGGTAAATAGTTAAAGTGAAGTACAAATATAAATGTATTTATTTCAATATATAATCATAATATGGGAGAGGATTAAAAGCTAACCTAAATAATCTTTGACCACATTATTTGCACAGATATTAAGCTCCAAAACAAAGTGTATTATTTTACTCTGAGAGCAGGCTTTTTTTTCTCAGAATTGAAGAAATGTAGCCTATAAATATGTGCACTGATAGTGAGACACACGTATGGAGGGGAGAAGACAAGAATCAACACTATTCATGTTGACTCGGAATTCCATCTTTCAGTATGGACATTTCTTATCTACCTTTTCTCCATCCCAAGCATATTTCTCTCATTTTAGGGTATCCTTCCTAGCTTTGTCCCTGGAGAGGACATCATGGCATCAATCTGTATTAGATTCAGCTCCAGATATCAATTCTTACTGTATTTCTCTACTAAAAGGAACAGGTGATACTCAGAGAGGAGGACACAATTCCTGAGCTTGAACAAATAAGATATGTCATAATTGTTATGTTCAATCAAACAATAAACTATAATTTAAAACAGAACAGTGAAAAAAGATAAGAATTATGGGGAACTATAAAGAATATAAAATCTTGAGCAATTTTTTAATATCAAAATAGGTAACAAAAGTAACAAATCATAACCATTGGAAAAAAAAAATTTCAGTAGTCCACTGATGTAAATAAGCATATGAACAAACACATTTGGGAGAATGGAAAACTTTTATTCATAGTATGAAGACTTCTAATGATTTTAAAAGGGAAATATTATAAAATTATTATTTGAGCTTGGGGTGGTGGTGCACACCTTTAATCTCAACACTGGGGAGGCAGAGGTAGGAAGATTGCTGTGAGTTTGAGGGAATCCTGAGACAACCTAGTCAATTCCAAGTCAGCCTGGACTAGAGTGAGATCCTACCTCAGAAAACAAACAAGCAACAACAACAACAACAAGAAGAAAACAAAACAAATAACTTCAAAGAAAATAAAATTATTTGACTTTCCAAGACAAGTCATAAATGACACTAAAGTTAATGGGTAAAGTGTAAAAAAGGATTCTTACACACTTAAAGTGTACTTTCACCAACAATTAACTTGAGAGGGGAACACAGCAGCTGTAGAGATCTGTGATATGCCACAATAAATCATCAAAGTTTACTGTTAACAGAATGAGAATCTCTTGATAAATGTATTGAGAAAGACAAAACACCATTTGGGGGTATCTTGGGTAAATGAAATATGCATTGTCATCCAGTGTACAGCAATTACTAAACAATCCCAAACTGAGAGACATGACATAGCCTAAAGGGCCACAGAAAACAATGTTGGTTCAAGGACCTATTTCAGATGAAAAGAGAATATTGAGATGTGGCAACACAATTTGTATTCACAGGATTATATCTGTACCAGCCACAAAGACAATGGTTAAAAACATAATTTCCTCCTGACATGAACCGACCTTTGCAATCATGATTCCACAGTGGTTACAGATTCCCTTCAAGGCCTGCACTGTTCTGAGCTCATCAACGTTTTGGCATGGATGACACAGGAGGACAAAAGGAATAAAACAACAAAACAGAGGAAGGACTACTTAGAAAGAAGGGTCCTCAGTGGAATGGAGGAGGACAAAGGATGATAATGGGACAGTCATATGGCATCTTTATAACTGATAAAATTAGAATATGAACAGTCTTTGCACATGCTGCCCCTTGTGGTTAATTGTTCTACTTAGTTATTGTATAGCGGGCAGTTGTTCGTTTTGTAGGAAAAAAACGTTGGCAGAATAGAGATAACTCCATGTGATTTAATATCATTCTTGATGTCACATTGATACCATGTGGATTGAATCTGAAACATTCCCACTGGCTTGAGAATTTGATTCTTGGTTGGTGGTACTGTCTGAAGAGGTTGTGGAATGATCAGGAGGCCTGGCTGGCAAGAAGCTGGTCACTAAAGGGGGGCTTTCGAGGATTGTAGCTTGTCTTTGCTTCTCATATCTGCTTCCTAGTTCCCTGTGATGTGGGGAGCCTTTCCAAAACATGTTCATGCTACTCAAGCAGCTGCTCTAATGCCTTCCCTGCCAAGATTGGCAGACACACTTGGAAACTATGAGTCAACATGAATCTTTTCCCCTCTAAGAAGTTCACCCAGTTATACTTCCACCACAGTGCAAGAGTAACAAACATACTCTCCAAGCTGTACACAATTTTCTGTTATTCACACTGTGCTTTTTGTTTTACCTTTAATAAAATATTTGCTAGTGTTCCGTATGAAACTCAATCCAAAGTCTATTCACCGTTAAATTCAAATTGTCTGATTTTGCCTTAAACTATAATTCTTCTCTTAATAAATCCTACATATAAGATGTATGATGTTTGTAAACTAACATTACTGAGATTCTCTCAGATTTAAAAAAAAATAGGCAATCTGGAATTTAACTCAGAGTATGCTAATTACTCACTTTGAATAATGATCCATTTACTTATCTAAAAAGTGTGACCAGTAAAAGCTATCCAGTTTAAAAGACCATAAAAAATAAAGAAGAACTTTAAAACATTTAAAATTAATCCATTTATTAAGTAGATTTATGTTGTAGTCAGCCACACACCACTGGGATGAATATTGAAACCAGGCACAGTTATGGGAGGAAAAGATTTATTGAAGCTACAGATCCAAGGGCAATTTCATAATAGTGAAAGAGGCTGGTCCCTTTTCACAGGACGAAGCAGAGAGAGAAACCAACAACATACACACACAGAACAGCAAACAGGCAAGGGCGAGAGAGGATTTCTTTCCCCTTTATATAGCCTTGGGGGGGAGTTCAACCCTACTTGTTGGCTTCCTGAGTCTCTGGAATTTACTTCTGCACTGCTCACCCAGGAAGAGATGTTCATTTCTAGCTTCCCTGAGCTACCTTACATTCTGCTCCCTACTGAGGGCTGTGTTCCTGTGACCATCCTCAGAGACCCACCCAAGATAATTTAAAAAATCAAGTTGACAACAAAATCTAACTACCCACTATATACATTAACTGTGACAGCAATTTTTTCATAGATTTTTTTTAAACAATAGAGTTTTTATTGACCTCAGAATTTACTGTATATTTTTACATGAAAACTTTGGTTCTTAAGCAAAACAAATGACTCTATTGATTTAGAACTTGTTTAACGTAAAATGCTCCCAGTACAGTAATGAACAACATTCTGGATGGCGAATGCACTGAGCTACACACTGATTTCCTAAGAACAATAACCACTCAAAGACATTCTTCATAGGCTGAACACAGATATTTCAATAATCACTCGGAATAGGAAATATCCTTGTATAGGGTAATGAAAACTTGTGTTCACAAATGAGTTTTCTGAGTAAAAATTTGATTGGAAAAGATGTTTAAATTTAACTAATTTATGATTTTAATATTTGGAAAATTGAACTTTCTGAAAAAACATGAGACATACTGTTCCTCTTTAAATAATTGTAAAAATCAAGCTGAATAGTAATTTGTATTGATTTAGAGACATCAGAAAAAAATACAAAACCCATCAGTCCATTACAGTAAAACAGTAGGAACACAGATACATTTTTATTTTTCCCCAACCAAGTGACAAGGCATATCATGCTGGGAATATATAACACTTTGCGGTGACAAGTAGACACATATTTATGTTTTCTGGTGTTCTAGTCAGAGAAACATTCTGCATTGTCTCAGGTGATTTAGTGCCAATTCAAGTCAATCTTTAGACATTTGTCCAGGTAACTGGACCAAGGATACCTGCTGAAGACTTGTCACAAATTACAGTTATAGTCTTTATTCTTTGAATGGTTTCAGTTGGCAGGGAAGACACTGAACAGACAGTAGATAACAGACCCACTGAATTGTTACACTGGGAATATTAAATAAACTGTGTGTTTGATACACTTCAGTGGAGTAAAAACACTGAAAAGACTTTCCTCTCTAGAATTCAAAACAAAGAACAGTGAGGAAAAAATAAAAAATTATCACAAACAGAGACAAAAATACACAGTTCTAAACTAGGGTGTATTTTAGAATGTATGGTATATAGATATTTGAGATTAAGTAATGAAAGAGATAGTTTAGAGTGAATTAACTGTTAGTCAACAATCTTGCCAGACTACTATTTGAAGGTGGTACTAAAATAAAATTCAATGAGTGGCTGTTGAGAGCCCAGGGCTACATGACTTCTAAGGAGGTCAGGAAACATTGAAGAAGAAGAAGCAAAAAAACATAAAACCCACAGGACGGCCAGAAGTGCTTTGGAGCCCCTTTACCAGACATGGCCCAGCCATTGCATTCATGACTTCAGAGTGACCACACACATTTCATCATGGATGGTGGAGGACATAGGGAAATAAAACATCAAAGCAGAAGAGGGACTCTTTGGGAAGATGAGGAGGTTCAGTGGCAGGGGCTGAAAGAAGGGCAAGGAAAGGTGTAGGAGGAGATATCAATATAGTTTATGCATATCTATGATATGGTCAAAATGTCTAAAAATTCAGAAGATAGATAATTAAATGACATACAGGGACTGTGATTCAGGCTATATGCTTAGGATTTATGAAAAAAATATATTGACCTTATTTGAGCAGAGACCACATAAGATGCATTTCTCATTTTCTCTCTTGTGTATTTCTCATACCTTTCTCATACAAGTGGTATTAAGACAAATAAAAATCTGAATGTTACAGTTCATCAGTGTCACAACTATGGGTAGTTACTGTAAATATCAGTATTTACCTCAGTCTGTGGCTAAAAAGAACAATATTGTTTCACTTTAAGTTTGATGATAGAAATATCCTCTATAGAATCTTAAGGACTCTAGTAATTCTATAATCACATTGATCTGGTAAATTTGATCATACTTTGGTAAAGATAACAGTTATAGCATGTTGGTATAAGCAATTCTAGAGGTCAGAATACACCTACTAGAAATAACAATTAGATAGCAGGAATATTTATGTACAAGGAGAAAGATGAGATCGAGAATGGATGTACCAGAATTTCTTGCCACTGCAAAAGAAGTCCAGATGCATGTGCCACTTTGTGCATCTTGCTTTATGTGGGTACTAGGGAACTGAACCCAGGACTTCAGGTTTTGCAAGCAAGTGCCTTTAATCTCTGAGCCAGCTCTCCATCCAGGACTATTTTTTATTTTGACAATTTTGTACATGTATATTATATATTCTGATATATATATATATATATATATATATATCTCCTCAATTACTCTCTTCTTTTCCCCTCTCTCTTCCTCTAAAAGCAAGAATTATTTTGAGCTGATGACAATTATGAAACTGATAGGTGGGGTCAACTCTTCCTCCTGTCCCTACCTCATTTCCCTTAACTCAAGCTTCTATTCGTAGAGACTATACAGCACACACAAAGGAGAAGAATCTGCTCAACAAGATTTACTGAAATAAAACTGAGTACACACCTTCATTCAAATATATGTTCACAGTTCATCACCTATGGAAGCTTATCCACTCTTTTTTGTTGTAGTTGTTGGTCCTCTAAAAGTGTATTGTTCTTTGTAAAGGTCTCACTTAAGACCGAACTTTAACACTTTTGACTTAATACTGAATTCCCCCATCCTTATGTGAGCTGAGTGCATTAGCAAACTGTTTATCTGTCTTTTGTCTAATTTGTGTGTAACTAGAAGGAAAAATACAGTAAAAGATAAAGTTGTGAGCTTTTATGCTTTTCTTATATTTCCTTATACTACTATAACTTTGATATGCTGAATTAACCTTTGAAATTTGGTAAATTTCACTGTGGGGCATTGTAGATGTTTTTGTTTGTTTGTTTCTTAGTCCCCTCTTCCTCCTCCTCTTTCTCCTCCTCTTCCTCTTCCTCCTCCTCCTCCTCCTCCTCTTCTTCTCTTCTTCTTCTTCTTCTTCTTCTTCTTCTTCTTCTTCTTCTTCTTCTTCTTCTTCTTCTTCTTCGTCGTCGTCGTCGTCGTCGTCTTCTTCTCTTAAAAATTTGATGTAATACTGAAGCCCAGGCTGGCTTCAAATTTACTATTTGGAACCATGGTTGGCCTTAAACACTTGATCCTTCAGTCTCACAATAGCTATGATTACAAGCATGTTTCACCACTCCTGGCTTAATATAATTAAGATCATTGATTAAAGTTATGGTTTTTAAATACCTTAAATGAAATTTTATACTTTTGGGTCAATAGAATTCTGCTGTCTTGAGTGTTAGAAAACCTATGTGAGAGCTTACAATATATATTTAGGGAATAATACAGCATCAAAAACATCCATAGCAAGGATTCAAGCAGTCATGTAAAGGAAACAAGTTGTTCACCGGCATCGATAGTCTGCTGAGAGCGAGAATTTGGCTTTACATCCTACACAATATGTCAGAAACTTGATTGACACAGAGAGAGCAAATATGCCAAGCACAGATTCTTCAAGAACAGTAGCATGGGATCACAGGGGTCAGCCCCTCAGCCCCAGTGGTCCAATTTAGATGTGGGGATGAACAACTACAAAGCTTCTCTAGCTCTGTGGTTGCCAAACTTGAGTTGCATCTGAATCACTTGGAGAGAGTTTGAGGAATACAAATGGTTGCCTCCGTCCTTTAGAGTTCCTATTCTAGTCTGAATTAAAGCTCAGTATATTCTGATTGCTTATCACCTACCTCGTAAGTTATGTATAGGTGCAGCATAATCTTCCGTTTTACTTTGAAGATGAAGAGAAGAGGAGTTAGCATGCCCAATGGGTCAAAAAAAAAAAAACAACTTTTGTTGAACTAGTGATCACAAGACATTCTTTTCTGGGTTATTTAAGCAAATATTACTTGGAAATGTCTTACTTTTTTCTCTGATTGCTTAATAATCCAGCACTATTTGGATGTACAATGAGGCTGATTAGGCAGAGGTGGAATTTCTGGAACTCACTGGAGAAACCCATTTGGATGATGTATTGCAAAAAGATACACTCACATTCTTGATTGAAAAATGTATACTTGTAGCAATATAAAAATTATGCTGCGTATCCATGTATGAATGGGGATGAACTCCTGAGATGTGTCCATGATAACATATCAGACTATATATATGTAAATTTTTTTGAGATCGGACTCACTCTAGCTCGGGCTAACTTGATACTCATTCTTTTGCTCAAGACTGACCCTAAACTCATAGCTATCCTTCTACCTCAGCCTCCCGAGTACTGGTTTTAAAGGCTTGCCTCACCACACATGGTTCAATCCTTCCATCTTTTTCTTTTTATATAATTCTAAATGATTTTTATCATGAGGAATGAGTGGCTGGTTATTAGCTAAGGCTTGTATGGAAAATGACTTGGAATGGTCTCAGAATTATTCAAGCTGACCTAAGTGTTCAGAGCAAAGTGGGATGGGGTTACATGGACCTGTCTACTTATGATGTATGTAATGTCAACTTAAGCAAAATTTCCAGAAAACAGTGAAGTGTACTGTAAGGTATGCAGATATATACAGATAAACAATAATGGTAGCACACAAAGAGATGATAAATATGGGTGGATCATAAAGAGTGGTAATGATATTGTTCCATTCACTTTATTTACATTGAAAGCCAAACAAGATGTAAAATACCATGTGGCATTTTAATTAATTCTAACCTACTTAATAAAAGCTTAACCACGTTTTAAATTAGCTAAGAAAGTAGGTGTCCTGATATTGTAGGAAGAACTAGGGTTAGATTACTTCCTCTACTAATCATCTAACATAAGAGCATTTACAGGGCATTGTCAGATGCTTGGTTTTTGTTGGACAAACTATTTTCTGTACTTTTTATTTAAAATTTACAACCTGGACATACTCTTTCAACTCCATAAGAAAAACAATATCTGTGGAGGAATGCAGTATTTACAAAAATCAATGAAAAAATATGGCAGAGAGGGACTGGGAAAATTGAAGAGAAGGGGGAGTAAATGAATTAGAATCCAAAGATATAAATCACCACAGCATGGCAGAGGTTCTAAGCAACACAGGCATATTAGGTAGTATCTTTTCCCTTTCTGTGTTCTATGGAAGTTCATATGTAAAACAGGAGATACCTGAAACATTTTCTTTGCAATGGAAATTTTCACATGGGATCTAATTAAGTGACATTGAGTAACATACTAGATAATGCCAACTATTTATTTATTCTACTTCATCTTTGCAGCTAAGAGATCAAACATACTTTTGTCCCAAATGGGTTATATAATCCCAAATGGTAATAATGTTCCAAATGATTATATCCACCCTTTTTGAGAATGTAGGTAGCAAATCTGGCTACTCATATTTTGAAAATATTACTTTAAAAATGCATTCTAAAAATCCAAGTGTAGTGACTTATGGATTTAACCCCAGCACTCAGGAAGCTGAAGTTGGAGAACCACTATGAGTTTGAGTTCACAGTAAATTCATTTTGGACTAGAATGATAGCCTGCCTTTAAAAAACAAACAGTAAAATGTATTCTAAGCTGAGTGAGGTTTTTAGGCACTTTGGATGCTAGAACATGAGGATCACCATGAAATTGAGGCCAGAATGGCAATAGGCTCCAGAATGACACCCTATCTCAAAGAGAAAATTAAGCTATTCTAAAGGAATGATAAAAATGTCAAATCGAGATTTTGCAAACACTTCAATGATAATCATAAGAGCTAAGAAATATTGAGGAGTTCTCTAATTTGTGTATGACTGCAAAGACTATATTTACAGACTCCATATTTTCATGCAAGACACTAATTACCTAGGAAAACATAGAGAGAAAACTATCAAAGGCTTGTATAATATAGCAATCAAGGACCAGATCATGAGAAATGGGAACTATTAACAAGTTTACCTCTTGTCTTCATTGAGAAGGGTACAAGATCTCTTCCAGAGTGTTTGCACAAAGGTCACAGTCACAATCTAATCAAGAATCTAGAAAGAACAACTGAGGCACATGCTGCAAAACTGCAGGCCCATATTCAAAAGTATCCAGAATAGAAGAGGTTTGGAAACTATTCCAGACTGGAGAGAAGGAATGAAGACAACTGAATGCTTGATGGAAACAAAGATGAAAGAATGCCCCAGAAAACACAAACAAGAGAGCGATGAGCCATGCTGAGAACTGAAGACATGGGCATAAAGTCTGTTATAAGCTGATGGCACTGGATCAATGATTGTTACAGTGTTTTGAAATTATTTGTAATATGGCTACATATATCTTGAGATCAGGTGACAATGGAAAAACAGTTGGTAAAGACACCATTTTTAACTTTTTGTGAGCTTAAATTATTTCACAGCAGATAGTATCAGTATTTTAAACAACAAAGCAAAAGCATTCTGAGAGTCCTTTTGTTAGAGATGACTGAAGTCTTCCATTTTTATTGAGTGATTTTAAAAACAAGCTTTTTTCAAATAAATAAATGGAATTCTTATAAGACTTATAAAAACAATCTTACCAATACTCGGGTACCCAGGCGTAGAGGGGTCTCCTCCTGGGTTCAGTGTCACCATGAAAGTACCAGAGGTAAGATTTGTAGTCTTTGGTAAGTCACAGGGATCAACATAGAGAAGGACACCTCCAAATCCAGCTTTTTCCAATAAGGAAATCTAAAAGAGGGAACAGATTGTTAAAAGAAATCAACTTATTCATAATAAAGATATTTTAAAACAATGTAAAGAAAATTTAAAAAAGAAAACCACATTCTTATATTGGCATTTCTTGAATGTGGTTTAGAGAATGGCTAATTTTTCTTGTAATTTAAAAAAATATATATTTTTAAAACATTCTAATGACTTCCGATTGCCCAGATACCAATCTCAGTCAGAGGATTTGTATCATGGACTTTCTAATTCTCTCTTCAGTTGCCTAATAAGTATATTTGTAGTTTTCACTTTTGTGAGAGTATCAGAAGACCCACCAGGCTTCAGCTTCTACTTCACACAGAGAGATCTTCTGCCCACTCTTAGCTCCTTCCCTACAGCAGAAATTGCCACAGTGTTATGACACATTTCCTCCAGGGCTAAACCTGTCACACTGGTTGTTAAAATGTTAAATTATGTTCATGGTGTTTGAAAAATAGTCACTTCTCTGAACATCCCAGAATCATGGGAGATGCTCAGACACACCTGCCAGATAAAGTGACTAAAGGTTTCTATACAACCCAACTTCCAGATGCTGAATGATGGACTTCTACTTTATCTCTGTCCTGAGAGACTTTGAAAACATCCCAGGTTACACCCTTCAAGACAAATTGAATGTAAAGACCTTTCTCCATGCTTGACTATGTACATAGTATGCAAGCAAAACGGGTGGACTTGATACACTCCAATGCTCTGTGTTTGTAGCTTGTTAAACTGAAAATACATAAGGCATCTCAGTGTGACAATCTGATAAGAGGAACAATAATCATGATTTGCTGATTCTATTTGTTTCTCATGAGTGAGTCAAGATAATTAGAGAACATTAAAAGAATAAATGAGAATAAGGTTAAGGATCACAGCAAGTACAGACAGTTACTGCTGCCCCTATGACTTAGCAACTGTACCTCACTTCCAATTACTGTCCATGCTGTTCACTGAGTTATGCAAAGGACTAAAAAGGATGGTGGCTGTGACCCTGTCTGCAAGTGCCCATAATAGCAGGGATCACACTTATCTCCTCCATCAGAGCATATCCTGGCCCCTAGGAGCCATCAAAGAGTATAGATACATATAGAATTCATGAGAAAAATCATAGGCTAGAATAAGAGCTATGCTTGAAAAAAATTCTGAGAAAATACTTATACACTTCTATCAGAAAACAATAATGCATATCAGACATGATTTCAATACTGTGAAGACAAGAGGTTCAATAAAAAAAAAATAAACATCACTGATACTGTATGTAAATATGTCACAATAACGTTATTCTTTATTTGCTATTTTTGTAACATTTTAACAATGTTTTCTACTTCACAATGTTGGGTACAATGTACAAGCAAATACTTAGATAACAAAAAGGCTGATATTGAGAAATTGGACTCACATTTGCCTGCAACACCAAAACATTCCTATCATACCACCCCCAAGATTATTTCCTTGGTGTTTTAATATAGAGAAGTGAATAACCTAAGGGGAGAAGGGTAATGAGAAAAAAGGGAATTAACAAAAACAATTAAAAAAAAACATATGAGTAGAGGACCAGACTTAAGGTTACTCTTTCTAATTTTCACCACTATCGTCCTTAGGAATGGTTACTCATTTTCACATGCTGAGAGAGATGCTCAGCATTTAAGATGCTTGCCTGACAAACTTAACAACCTGGGTTTGATTCCCCAGTACCCACAAAAAGCCAGATGCACAAAGTAGTGCCCACATCTGGAGCTTATTTGCAGTGGCTGGAGACCCTTGTTCACCCATTTTCTTTGTCTATCTCTGTTCTATCTCTTGCTGTTTGAAAATAAAATAAATAAAAATTAAAAAAATGATTATGTGATTTTGAATGTTTTCATTAATATAGGAGAATGTATCAGGAAAATATATGAATTTCACTAGATAGAAAATTTTAAATATCAAAAATTATTTTTTATTCATAAAGTAATTGTAGAATTAGTTTAAAATAACATTTTGGAAAACCTAGATCAATTAACTATGTACACACATACACACACACACACACACACACACACACACACACACACACATATATATATATATATATATGTATATATATATATATACTCATTTCTATGTTAATATTGTTTTCTAATTTCTCACATACCCTGAATAACATAAAAATCTGTCCATATTTATGAGTACATTTTATTGAATTTTAATAACTTTAGTATAGATCACATAGGTAATACTATGAATTAATATTATGCAAACTATGCATTACCAATCTCTTGCTCATACAGATAATTTTTCATTTCTTATGGTATGCTGAGATAAACACCCTTGTATCTAAAGTTCTGCACAGACACCGTTTTTCATGAAATGTATTTCCATAGTTCTAATATCTGGTCCAAAGATTCATCTTTTTGTGATTTTGTAAACTATGTTCCTTGCAGAGAAGCTAACAAGTTATATTCTGACTAGCAATAAATGCTAGCAATATAGTGCCCCACCACTATAGCTCTGCTTCCTCTGGTTTCACTTCCCTCCATTCTCTCTCCCCTTGTCTCTTCTTATCTTCTTCCTTCCATTCCTTCTTCCCTTTTCTTCTTTATCTTTGTGTAATTTCAGATCTCACTTGAATGTGGTAGTTAACATATTTTCAAAATGCTCAGTATAGGGCTTGGAATTTAGCTCACTGGTACAGTGTGTATCTTTCAAGGCCCTGGGTTCAATTACCCAGGACTGAGAGAAACAATCCACTGATTACAGTAAAGAATTGACTTTAATGTTTATGAAAACTATGTGTCTTTATTTACCAGTGTCAAAATACTATGGTGAAGTGACAATTTTGAGTGTTCTATGTGCTTAGGAATGTGTGATGAGCACTTTATGATTACTTTATAATGTGTTATTTCTCTCTTGCTGATGGTTATAATACATGAAATTTTGTGTCCTATTTTTGCAAAGGTGATTGCTACTTCCAAAATTCAGACTGTAGACCATTTGTTTGACTCCTCCATCCTCATTCTGCAAAGGCTGCCCTGGAGGTGAACACTTCTGTGTTGTTCAATTTTGTCCTTTGTGCCCTCTCTTCCTGGCCATCTGTCAATATCTTAATTCATTTACTCTTAATTTCAGAAATTATTTGCTGCTGCAGTGTTAGCACAAATAGTAGTAATTCTCAAAAATAAAATAACTGCAAATTAAATTTATCAAATCACAAGAAATATGTTTCTCTGCCTTGGTGACACTGAATTTTGAAATTTAGTATTAAATTTTGCTAAAATGTCCAAGAATTAACTCTCCTATTTTAGTTGAAATATATGTGTGTGTGTGTGCAGTGTTTAAAAAGAATGAAATATAAAATAAAAAAACTAAGACAGATGTATCAGCTACTTTCTAATTGCTGGCACAAAAGACCTTACCAGAAGTAGCTTATGGAAGGAAATGGGTTCGATTCATTTGATTCTTCTTCCAGAATAGAGTGTAGAGTCCATCATGGTGGGAAAAGTATGGATGGAACAGGAAGCCAGTGTCACACTGTCACATCAGCAGGAAGGAAGTAAAGAAAGAATAGCTTCAAGTCCTCTCCCCATAACACAATTCTCCTAAGAAGACCCTACCTCCTGAAGGTTAAACCTTCCCAAATAGTGCCACTTTGTTAGGGACCAAGGGCTCAAATACCTGAGTCTATGGGGGCAGAGATGTTACATGCAAACTACCACAGCAGATTACATTGAGATGTCTATTTTGCATGGAGAATGACTGTCCCTTGTCACACAGGTGGAATCATTTAGCTATATCCAGCCTCTTTTACAGACTGAATAACTTGAGGTCTGGATGATAATTGTGGTAAGGATGCAATTTCTGAAAAGTGGAGGCAAATGTTGCCTAAGACTTTCTGACATTGAACCTCAACATACTGTTATAAGTCTTATGAAACTGCCCTACTACTGCTTTGTTCTGTTTGCAGAACCTGTAATCCTGGTGAATGGAACTGATAAAACGAGAGCAGAAGAAAAGAGAGAGAACACTGTAGTTAATTCCAGGACAGCCACATTCCTTTCACTGGGATCTTTGCCTATTTTTGTTTTCAAGGGCTTCTTTTATTCGTTAATGTTAACCATGATAAATAAAAAATGCATTAGAATGGAAGATAGTTCTGTATTCTGGTGTCCCTTTTCATAATTGTGAACTTATTGCAGTTTACATGCTGTTCTCTACTGTACTTGGCTTTGTGCTCCAAAATGCAAGAATGACTACATTATCCTCAGACCCTTTTTTTCTTTCTTTTCTTTCATTATTTTTGCTAAACAGGAGAAACCCATGCAGTCTAACCCCATGATATTAAGTGTTTATAAAGCCATATTTCCTATATTTCAGTACATTCATGTCTTAACAGGCTAAGACAAGCAGGCTATATTATCATGCATGTCCTGTTAGGAATTTTCATTGGTGTGCACACACTAAGAGCTGACCCACTCGAATAAAGGAAGGTGGTTATGATGTTACTAGATGATATCATTTTATGAGATAACTTTGCATATGTAGTTTGTGTTTGACATAAACATTTTTATGCATCTGTATACATAAAAATGCATATTGTCACATTTTAACATTTGTTTCTCTACTGGTCTGGAATACACAAAAATACCACAATTTCTATGTTTAAAATACTTTTCAAATAATTTTACAATATATTTTCTCAGAACATATATCAATATTTTAATTTTGGATTAAACTTATATTACAGATAAGATATATATAAAATTGAAGTATATTAGCATTTTTTTATACATTAAGATTTTTCTGAGCAACAGAAAAAATCCTCTCTGTTTTAGATCTAACTTGGTATGGTACTGTGAGTTACTAATTTTGTTTTTCAAAAGTATGTAGTACCATTTGTATTGTACAATATACTGCCTACTGCGGCCTATAAGACAATTGCATAATTGTGTGGCGTTAAATAAACATTGCTTTATTGAAGCTATCAGCACTATGTTTACTTGGAGAATATTTCTACTCTAAGAAGTACTTCAATCAGTCCTTTATTTCCAGAAAAGTTAAATGTTGCGGAAATTTACTGACTGTTTGTTCAGGATATACATCAATGTTAGTTTCTAATTTTCCATTGCTTAAAATAAACATTTCACATGGTGCTTTATGTGAAATTAAGAGTCCTAAGGCTGGAGAGGTTGAGCAGTGGTTAGGAGCATTTTTGTACACTTACTAAGGCTTAAGAAGGCCTAGGTGTCTGATTGAGTTTTCTCTCTGTGACCCACATGGACAGCCAGGCATGGACAAAC
>PVHP010038420.1:0-16881 GCA_004024765.1 Zapus hudsonius | reverse complement strand
GAAAAAGAGAGGTTCGTGAGAGAAAGGTCTGGAGCCTGCCCCCTACCCCAGCGGGGTAGGGGTACAGGCCTTACCTCACTGAGGCCTGGGTCAGCAGTCCTTCTACTCCATTGCCATGTGGGAAAAGAGGGGCTTACTTCCTCCAGGGAAGCTAGTTTTAAGTCCTCCCCAGGTGAGTTAGAGGGACAGCTGATTGGTTTATATCTGACCAATCAGTTTTAGCACCTAGGTTGTAGCTCTAACTAGACACCTCCCATTCAAAGGGAGGGGCTGGAAGGGGAGGAGCGGTCTCTATACACACCTGACTGTCACACTGCCACTTGTTCTGCTGGCAGAGTCAGAAAGGAATGCTCAGGCTCATTTCTCTGGAAAGCTTTAAGTGCACTGGGCCATGCAGACATCTTCCAATCCTGCTCACCCACAGTTTTTCTCTCCCCAATAAAGAACATTTTAGGTAATTGAAATATATACCAGGAACATAAGATTTATGGCAATGTAAGCCTAAATTATTATGGAAGCCTTTTATCTGACAAAGCTTGGGAATATTTTCTTTTTGTTTGATTTCATTGCTGCATTTTCCTGTTAGGCATATTTTCTATTTTGACTTTTTTGTTGTTTGTTTTGATTTTTCAAGGTAGGGATTTGCTCTAGGCCATGCTGACTTGGAATTCACTATGTAGTCTCAGGGTGGCTTTGAACTCACCTTGATCTTCCTACCTCTGCTTCCCAAGTGCTGAGATTAAAGGCATGAGTCACCACACCTGGCTCCTAATTTTTTCTTTGTAAATTTTATTTTGTATACAACAGATTATACACTATTATCCCCTTGCCACAAATCGATTACCCTGGGGGCGCTCTTGCCAATTCTAAGTCTCTTTAAACTTATTCTAAGTAAAGCCTTTTGCTTGGCTTCTACAATTTTCTGCATCTATAAGTAGGTGGAAATGTGCTGTTTAGTGAACTCTTCCCCATAAGTGATACAGACATTAAGAACTTTCTGGTCTTTGAGCCTGTCTTATTAACTGCTCCTGTGGGGCATAGAAATCTCTCTGCTGACATTAGCACAGGCTAGCTGAGAGCTGCTACCCCACACTATGGTTAAACTTAAAATCCTCAAATATCTTCTTGGCAGACTTATTTTGGAACTCATGAGAAATATCAAAATGACTGAATAGTCAAATTGTTTTCATGGGATCTGAGTGTGCTAGAGATTTTCTCACATTCTGTATTAGCTGAACTTCAAGGGATGGAACTTGTCTTTTTCAGTGGTGGCCTGACACTGAAACACCTTAAACTTTAAGCTATTTTGCCTTTAGAGCTAACTAGCAGGTTGACAATAACATAAAATATAGGATGATGATTTACTTTCTTATTGCTTCTGTTACATATTACTACAAATATAATCTCAAAAAAAGATAGAAATGTGCTACCTTTCAGTCTCATTAAGCTAACTAAAATCAATGGTTTATCAGGGCCATGGTCACTCTGAAGGCGCTAGGGAAGCCTTTTTCACCTAGCTTCTTACAGCTTCTAGATGCTACTGTATTCCTTTCATTGTGGTACTATTTTTTATAAAAGTATATTCAAGCAGAGAGAGAGAGAGAGAGAGAGAGAGAGAGAGAGAGAGAGAGAGCGCACCAGGGCCACCACCTTGTGGGCCTGGCTTATGTGGGACCTGGAGAATTGAACCTGGGGCCTTAGGCATTGGAGGCAAGTGCCTTAACCGCTGAGCCATCTCTCCACCCATCCTTGTGGTACTTTTAGTGATCTTCAAACTTAGTAATGAAGAATCAAGTCTTTCTCTCTTGCATTATTCAAGCTTCATCTTCTTCCTCATTCCTCCACTTTCAAGAACCATTTTATTTCACTGGAACTATCTGGATAGTCAAAGCTAATTTCCAATCTCATGAGCCATATAGGTCATATATTCACAGATTTTGAGGAAGCCCTCATATCTGAAAGTGCTTAAGGTTAAGTATTCCAACTGACACATATTGTTTGATTGCTTATCATCTATTCTCACTTATGCCCAAAATGACACTAAATTCTCTCTCTCTCTCTCTCTCTCTCTCTCTCTCTCTCTCTCTCTCTCTCTCTCTCTCTCTCTCTCTTGTATAATTTTAATTTAGTTTGCATGGAGCCTGATTACGTCTTTGAGGCTTAGACAATTCAGCCCATGCTTTTCTCCTGATTACAAGAATTGGCTAAAGAGTGGATATATAACTTTAGTTTGGTAGTCCAATTTATCCTCTGAAGATGGTGGAAAAGAGTCACCTGAACTTAAGTTATTCCCTTTTGCTCTATGGAATTGAATCATAGAGACGTACCATTAGGATATTTGATTCTAGAAATTTAGCTTTATTATAGAAAAGAAGCCTTTCAAGAACAATCCAGAGAATTACTCTGTGCTCATCAGCCCTGGGTAGGAGTTAAGGGATAGCATTTGGCCCCTGGAATACCATTTGTGATAGTTTTAATGTTAATTGTCTCCCATTGCCTCAAGTGTTTGAGATTAGGCCCCATACTTACTCCCTTGCTGGTGGCAATTTGGAGGGTGGAGTCTTGCAGGAGGAGAAATATTGCTGCGGGAACTTTGGGGTGTTATATCCAGCTCCCCTTGCTAGAGCAAATTCACTCTTACTGATTTCTGCCAGCTACTATAGTAAGATGTGTTCCCTCCTTCTGCTATCCTTTCCCATGCCTTGATTAAAATTTCCCCTTGAGACTGTAGGCAAAATACACCCTTTACATCCATCATCTGATTTTAGTAATGTGTTGTGTCCCAACAAGGAGATTGGAACCTCAGTCAACACCAGTTCATTAAGACATAACACCATGAAGTAGGGTGTCACTAAGACCTAGGGAATTTGGCATCAGGTAGGCAATAACTCATAATTCAGGACTGGGAAGGAAACAGACATCCCACCTAGAAGTGGATGGGGACAGGGGAATAGTACATTGTCTTTCCTTTATACAAATTTTATTTATTTGCACAGAAAGAGAAAGAGAGAGAGAAAGAGAGAGAGAGAGAACGGGTGTGCCAGGGCCTCATGCCACTGCCAATGAACTCCAGATTCATGCAACACTTTGAGCATCTGGATTTATCTGGAAGCTGAGGAATCAAACCAAAGTTGTTAGGCTTTGTAGGCAAATACCTCAAACTCAGAGCCATTTCTCTAGACTCCTAGAGAAATATGTAGCACATATATCTGTGTCACATATATACATGAATCTGTGTTTTTACTGTTTATATCCTATTGGCTCTGTTTCTTTGAAGAACCTTGTCTGAGACTATCTCAGACTATGCCCATTTCTTTAGTAGTTCATGTCATTTATGAATGTTTAACAATCTCCCACTAAGAGTTCATAGTCAGGTTCCATTTTATGGTAAAGGGGAATAAAATTCCTGCAACTGAGTATTCTAGACAAGGATAGTTTATTGCATCTTAATAATTTGTCACCATGATCAAAATAAATAATGCTGGCAGAACGAATCAATACTGTCCGTTTACCTTGAAATTCAGCCTTGACTTGGAACGCTTCTTTCAATTTGGGTAAATGTTGAAAGCTTACAAAGAGGACTGTTGACTCCAAGTGCAAGTCTGAACCTGTCTTAGAAAATAAATATATTTATTTCCCACTAGAAAAGCACACAGATTGCTTCCTTCTTTTTATAGCAGAAAACTCGAATGGATACTGTTTCCTCTACATGGCTTCAGTTGCAGGGTATGTTCATATATGAAGAATATGCCTCTATTTAATTTTTTGTATGTAAAGGTCAGAGGAAAATACTGAGTATCCTTCTTTATCACTCTTCTGTGCTGTTTTCCTTGAAATACGGTCTATTACTAAACCTTAAACTGACATTTTCCCACTCATACATTCAGACCGGAAACATAGCCCTCATGGTTCCACTTTCTGCTCCCACTTTCTACATCCTGCACCCTAATTCAGACACTCAATGACCTTTACTGGACTCTCTGTATCCACTACTTTCTACTTCAATTCACAACTTATACTACAGAAAAAGGTAACTACTTTTGCATGTATACATGTGCAAGTGCTGTGCGCATGTGGGCATGCGTGTGTTGGTAGAGGTGCAGGTGCATGCCTCTACATGTGCCTGTGGAGGCCAGAGGTCCACATGGGGTATCTTTCTCAGTCCTTGTCTAATTTAGGCTTTGAAAGAAATTCTCTCATTGATCTGAGCTCACTGATTTTGCTAGTCTATCTAGACAGCAAGCCCCAAGCATCAGCTTGCTTCTATCTTTCCAGTGCTGGGATTATAGGTACTCAACACCCTGCCTAGCATTTTATGGGGTTCTGAGGATTGAAGTCAGGTAGCAATGCTTCTTATGCATATTTTATAGACTCAACAATCTCCACAGCCTCCAAAAGTAATCATTTAAACATAAATCAATTAGTTTCATTTACCTGCTTAAGGCTTCAGGACATTTCTATTTTCTACACTATAAAATCCTAGCATGACTTCTTAGATGTCCTTTCTGTTCTGGTTGGTGATTACCTGTAGCCTTCCCTGTCTTTCCTTGTTCCATATTCTAACCATAAGAAATTGCTTGCTATTTTCTGATTCTGCTATAATGCTGAAGATTCATCCCAGCGGCGTGTGGATGACTACAACAGCAAGTATGCCATCTATAATTGAGTTTCTACAGCTAATTTAACAGATCTTTAAAGAAAAGTTTTGCAGAGTTACAGGTAACTTCAAATTTTCCATCAGTTATAAATTAGTGGAAACTGAATCAACAAAGACTTATTCCACTGCTAATGGAATTAAGAACAATGAAAATTATCCAAAACTGAAATAGTGCAGAAACATGAATGTTTTCACCTGGTCTTCATTTCATTCAATTTGTCTTCCTTTAGGTAGCAATGAAAAGAGTGGATCTTTCAAATGTGTAATGGGTATAATAATGTGATTATTTGTGGCAGATTCATTTTACTCACTGACTATTCCATTTCTTTCCATTGAGGCACTTCACCCCCCACAATAGTCATATGAGCAGTGATGAGGACAAGCTGGATCTGTGACATAGACTAGTGTTTCTTGTACACAAGGCTCCCTGCATTTCAGCCTCATTCATAGTGTTCTCTGCTGTGCTTACCTGTGTTTCTTTTGAGGCTCACTATTGCTTCTTGATTTTTTCCACTTTGATTGTGGTATAAATTGCATGCAGTGGAATCCACAAATTTTATGTGTACACTTGACATGTTTGTGACGTGGTGAGATTCAAGCCTAGAGATTTACACATGCTAGACATGTACTCTGCCATTGAGCTCTAGTCACAGCCCCTCAATGACCATTTCCATCACCTCTCTTGAATCTCAGAATCAAACTCTGATGGGTCTTCTGTCCCATTCCTTGCAACCTACCATCCTGGAAGCAGATATTATTCTAAATAATTTTACATGGCCTATTTTTGGATCTAATATAAATTGAATCAATAACCAAATACTCATTTTTATGATTTTTTTTCAATGTTAGGACCTCACTCTAGCCCAGACTGACCTGGAATTCACTATGTAGTCTCAGGATAGCAGGGGGATGGTAACAGTGGAGTGATTACCTGAAGCTTCACTCACTTCACTTCCCCCAGAGTTTGTATCATAGCATGCCAAAGAATTGTACAAGCTTAGATATAGAGCATTCTTTACATCACACATGTTTAATTATATCAGAGTAAGTCCAATGGATTCATGAGTGGAATTAGGGAAACTAACCCATACCTTGTTTAAAAGGAAAGGAGAAGTTAAAGAGATATCCAGGCACTAGTTTGGAGAGAACACATGGGAGAGGTGTTAGCAAAATCTGTGCAGGTCAGCCAAACAAGCAGAAGAAGGAAAGATCATGAGAAGGAAAGTTTAATGTGGGAAAGAATCATTAGGCTGTGGTGAGGGTCCTTACCTAAGGCCTAGAGCCTGGAGAGACTCATATGTCTTTCTGTTGGGCCATATGAGAGGGAGGACTGTACTTGCTGTTTCAGGAAATTTATAGGACCTGGGCTAGGTAAGTCAGAGAGACAGTTGGTTGGTCTATATTTAACCAATCAGTTTCAGGATTTAGGTTTGAACTCTAGTTAGAGAAACCTCTGGTTCAAGGGGAGGGATTAGGCATGAATTGAATAGAGCCTGCCTGAAAGTATAAATTAACCTGTCACAATCCTACCTCTGCCTCCCAAATGCTGGGATTAAAGACATGTGATACCCTACCTGGCTTTTCCTGATTTTTTAATCAATATAACAATATTCGTCTAAGTCATTTCCTATAGAAATATTTTTCTAATGTTTTATATGGCTAGGTCACTATTTTCTTGGCCATTCTACCTATGGAGTGTTTAGTTTGTGGTTATTGTGAAGATGGCTGCTAGCATACTTATCTTGTAATTTGTATTTTTTGAACCAAATAACAACTCAGTTTTTAAGTTCTTCTTGAGTGGTAGAAAAGTTTCTTTTTATCATCAAAAAATCCTGTACAAAGATAAATGCAAATGCTTGGACTGTATCAGTGATCCCAAACAAAAGGCTCTGGACTATCACCATTGCTACCTAAGTTTTGCAAAATATGAAATCTTGGGTCTAATACACATATGAAGTGCTCCAATTTAGAACATCTGGATCTGTAAATTAATAAAGAGGGACTGTATCTTATTTTACATCGCCTTGAAAAATGAAGGATTCTGATGAAATGCTGGTACTGAGAACTTCCAGGCTAGATCTATAAGGGAATTTCCAAATCAAACATGCTATATTTTTTTTTACCAAATGTTTTCTCTGAGATTAATCATCTTTTAAACAAATCATGATCTGAGGTTTCTTGCACTTTATGGATATTTTCTGCTTGGTTTCTCCCTTTCCTATTCCTATTCTTTCCTATTATACATGCTTGTTGGGACAAGGGCTGTGTCTATTGTGTATATCTGGGCCTTTGCATTTATCACAGTCATACTGTAGGAGATTAGATGTGCCTGAAGGTATAACACACATGATATATTTTGTGATATGCTTTCAGAAAGAATCTGTCTTCTATAAATCCCATTGCCCTATTGATGCTAGGCTTTGGGGAAAGGGATAGTACAAATGAGCTAAGATATTGATCACTTTAAGTTACCTTTTATACTGCATTCAGTGCAAGAAAAATAAATTTCAAGTCAATATTTTGTAGAAAATTGGTATTCTATGCAGAAAGACAAATGCCCACACCAAACAGATGTTTCCCCATGAGGCTTGTATTCTAAGTTTAATACATAATGTTATATTGAGGAAGTGCAAAGGCCAGTGGCTTGCTGATGAGCATTGTAAAAGCTGCTTCCTGTTTTAGGGAATAAATAACCCCATGCCAACTCTTTCCCAGGCAAGGAAGAGTGTTATAGAATTATCTTCATTTCAGGGATTAAAAACCACACGTTGACCTAACATACTGTAAAAGTGAATGAGGAATTCTAAAGTGCCCTGTAGATAAATGAGGAGATGTGGCACAATGAAAATGTCCTTCAGTAAATTGCAGTGAAGACAAAGAGGCAGCTGGAGACAGAAACTTTTAGTAAGATGCAAATGGCTGTAACCATGAGCACTGGCAGTTGACACCAATGCATTCATGCCTAAAACCATATTTAATAGTCCACACATTTCTAGGTTGCAAACCATGAAAGCAAGGATACTGAGAATGCAGAGGTTTATACCTCTTCCTCCCTGTAAGGCTGCTTTTTTCTACGGTCTTCTAAAATCAATTATCTTTTCATTTAAAATATTTAGAAGCCCCCTATGGTCTGAACATTTGTGTCTATGCAAAATTCTGATGCTAAGCTCCAATTCCTGTGGTAATCACATTAATATTTGGGGACTTTGGGAGGTGACCTGGTAATAAGGGTAAAGCCCTCATGAATAGAATTTGTAATGTTATAAAGAGTTCACAGCTTGTTAATGACTGTCACCCATGTGAGAACGAAGTAGGGAGGTGATGTTTAAGAGGAACAGGCCATGATAAGACAGTGATTCTGGTAGTCCCTTGTTCTTGGAAAACCTAGCTTCCTGAACTGTGAGAGAAATGTTTGTGCTGTTGATGTTTCCTAGCGGAAAGTATGTTGCAACCGAATGCCACAAGACTGAAAAGGCGCCATATATGTAAAAACATTGAATTCTGAAAGGCTGGCCATTAAACTGAGCCATCAATGGGGAGATATAATTACCTAGAGGAAAAAAGAGATAATTAAATTATGGAATTGGTGTGAGGATACAGGAATGAATTAAATCTACCCTTCTTCCAACACACACCAGACAGGATATAGAAAGGGCAAGGGCTGTGGTGGTTTGATTCAGGTGTCTCCCTTAAACTGGTGTTCTGAAAGCTTGATCCCCAGCTGATGGCAATTTTGGAATTGGAACCATTTTGGAGTTATGTTGATGGGTATGGGCTTATGGATGTTAAAGTCAGCTTCCCCTTGCCAGTTTTTGGCACATCTTCCTGTCACTGTTTGCAGTGCTGTGACAGAGGTGATGCCCATCCTCTGCTCATGCCATCATTTTCCTCTGCCGTCATGGAGCTTCCCATCGATTCTATAAGCAAAAATAAACCCATTCCTTCCACAAGATGCTTTTGGTTTGGTTCTTTGTGCCAGCAAGGAGAAAGCTGGTTACAGCAGGGACTCATAAAGAAAATCACGGAAGTTTTGTGGAAATAAAGAACATATTTTTCCTGTACATCTGTGTCTAATATGATTATGTTTGGAAAGGAAAAGCCAGTGAAGTCTTAGCAAATATATTCTACTCATAGCTTCTATGTAGCTTTAGAGTTAATCTTAGGATAACCTTGCTATTCTCTTCATAAGGTGTGTGTGTGTGTGTGTGTGTCTACATGTTGGTATGTGTGTGTATGTTAGCATGTTCATAGAGATACATATGCATACACATGTGTGTGTGTGAGAGAGAGAGAGGAGAGTATGTTCATGCTTGCATGTGTGTGTGTGTGTGTGTGTGTGTGTGTGCAAGCAGAGGCCATAGGACAAGCTCAGGTGTCATTTCTCAGACACTGTCCACATTTTGAGACAAGATCCTTCTCTGGCATGGAAATCACCAAGTTAAGTGGACTGGCTGGTAGGTGACTCCCAGCGATTCTCATGTCTCTGTCTTCCCAGGGCTGAGATTATAGACACATGCCACCATGCCTAAAATTTTAATGTGGGTGGGTACTTGGTATTGAATCCATGTTCTTGTGCTCTTTAGACAAGCACTTTACCAACTGGGCTGTCTCTCAAATCCTACCTTTCAATTCTTTTTGAAAACTTTTTAAATTGAAAACATTAATGTATGAGCATACTGTAATCTGATCCTGTAGTTCTCTTTAGTTTCCTCTTCCATTACCCCTCGCCACTGAGGACACTCCTCATTCAAAGTAGTCCATCGTCTTTGTTTTGTTGTCCCAATCCTTTGTCTTCCTCCATCCTCCATGTCAAAATGTTGATGGGCTTAGAACAGTGCTGGTCTTGTGGGGGTATTGATACCTACTGTGGGGTCATGAATGCACTAGTCTGTTCATGTTGGGAGTACAATGCTCCACACTCTATGGCTTTTACTTTCCTTCTATCTCTCTTCAGCTATATTCCTTAAGAAGTGAAGGGCATTTAAAAAATCTCCTTTAAAGTTGAACTCTTGGCAGTCTCTCATGATGTGTTTCACCTTTTTTAAGAACTGGTGATTGAAATTAGGGCCTTGTTCAATTTAGGCAAACAAGCTATCACAGCTATACTCCAATTACTCTTTTTACTTTCAATTTTAACACAAGGTCTCACTATCAAGTGTAGGTTGGCCTTGAAGTCACATTTTTCATACACTTTAAGAAGGGTACCAAGCTACCTTTCTTCTCCCCACCATCTCCCTACCATGAAAGAATATAACAAATACTTCACCACCCAAAAACCAGGAATGGCCCTTTACAACCATAGGATCTTCTGGGTCCTTGTTCTGGGATCCTCCAGACTCCACAAATAGGTGAAATAGATGTTCATAAGCTACTCTCTGTGATAGTCTGTTATAGTAATCTAAACAGACCCAAATATTCAAGTCTCATGAAAAAAACAACAATAACAACAACAACAAAAACACTCTACAGATGTCCAAGAGATCCAAAAGTATGCTAGCAGTATTGTCAAGAGCCAAAATCTGCTCAGGAAGGTATATACAGTCTGACTGAACTTTGTAGCAAGAACACTTTTAAGTGATTTTTCTCAGTTCCAAAAGACGACACTTAGCTGATACTGAGATCCCCAGTGCCTAAGGGTTGATATGTGTGTATCTAAACTCTCAGAGACTTGCGTGAAGTACATGATTACCTAGACAAGTAGTGTGAACCTGAATCTATTTCTAGCAGGGCATACAGACTTCCTGGCTTTAACTAATCATGTACAAACAGTAAGGTGTATATTTGTTAACCTATACTGATCTCATTCTCAGATGGAGATTGTGTTTGTATTTTTCAGGATGCAGGGAGAGAGCTGTGGCCCAAATAACCCTACCAACCGACCACAGGCAGAAAGCTGAGATCCTGACAAGAGATGAGCCACCACAGTCATATCGTGGAGGATCCATATGGAACCCTGCAGAGAATGATGGGATGAATAAGGGACTCACAGCCACAGCCATTCAATCAACACAGGATAAGCCAGTGAGACAGAAACCAATGATTTTTGACACAAAGTCCCCTAAGTTCACAACATTAAAGCAGCCTTAATACTCATCTACCATGACCTAGGGAACTGAGCAGAAGAGGGGGTGGAAAGATTGTGAGAGCCATGGTGGGGGAGATTATCAGAGGCATGGCACCCCTCAATAACAACACACTTGGGTCAGGAGAACCCGGCTGAATACTAGGCTATCCATGGTCCCCTACCACAAAGATTGATCCAGTTGGCCCACGGAGGAGGATATCCAGCTGACTGGGGATGGGGGGGCAATAAGGAATTCGGGATAACTCATTGTTGGCCCACTAAACAATGTAACTCAGTATGAACAATAAAAAAAGAATGAGAACATTTCTTAATGCAGGATGCTTTTGAAGCAGCAGCAACAGTTTGTGTCCAAATTGGGAGAAGAAAAATCTTCCAATCAGGTGAAACTTCACAAGTTCAAGTAGTTTAGGGCAATTGTTCAAATAAGCAGTGGAGAATATTAACACTTGTAGGTGAGGATTCTGATAGACAAACAAAATAACATACTCAAAGTCACACAGTCAGTTGTGAGAGGTTCATGCCTGGTTATCCTTCTCCATTCAGAATTCTTTCAGTTATACAACTCTTGGGCTTTTTATATTCAGTGTCTCATTAAATCCGATTGCCTTATTAAAATTTTTCCAAGATATAGCTGTACAAGATTGATGAAATGTGAAAAACAGAAAATTAGGAAGCTGTCAAGGACCTTGGGATTCTTCATTTGGACAGTGAACTGTGTTTCCTATGAAGCCTTCTATTGTGTTCTCTGTCATATTGAGAAAATAAAATGATAGTTTTCATCTGTGTGTGCAATCACTTTATTTTGCAGCCTTATTTGCATAGGGTGTATGTTGTAGTTACCATCTAGCTTCAGGGACAAAGTAGTTGATAGGAGGATTTTTTTTTTTTGCCTTAAAGACCCAAGAGTAAGCTCCATGATGGCAGGAAATAGCAGAGGCCAAACAACACCTCCTTATCACAGCAGGTAAAAAATAGCCACAGAAGTGTGAACTGAACCCTAGAAAGAGGTAGCTGGGTATAACACCCCCTAAGCACACCCCTAACAACACACCTCATCCACCAAAGCTCCACATCTCAAATTTTCATGAGCTGGGGACCAAGCACTCAGAACAGATAAGTTTATAAGTGATATGTGATTCAAATCACCAGTGTAATTTCATTGAAATGTTTCCTGATGGAAGAAAGGAATGATATATCCTCCACATTGCTTTCAGAGTTGACAAATGACTTTCAACGCTCTCAGACATTGCATATTTACATCTAATTTTTTCATACCTTCCTTTGCCTACCTTCTCTGTAGTGAGACCAGCATAAAATTAATGCTGAATTAGTATATTCATTTCAGATGAAAGGTCATAGGTAGCAAGATAATTTAATGGAGAGTGGTTCCTGGTCAAATAGGAAGATTAGATAAAAGGACATGGGTTTAAACTGGAGAAGAAACGAACAACCTCAAAGGGAATATAGAAGTAGCTTTAAAATTCTCATGTGTTAGACTGCTAATATACAACTTCAATGGGCAAAATGAGTATAAATGTATTGAAACTATAAGAGAACCAGTTTTGTACACACACACACACACACACACACACACACACACACACACACACACATACATAATTGATTTGGGAGTTGCCATAAGTGAGCAATAAACTTTCATTTACTGAATTTATCAAAGAAATGATACCAAATAATGAAGTTCTGCTTTATGATAATAACAACACTTGGCTTTTGAATTTTTTTATAAATCATATAGTTTTGGATAAATTTATGAAGGAAGAGAACAAATAGTTCTGTGCTGCAAGCTTTTGTCTGATTTTTGTCTTCATTTAGTTTGAAAAATCCTTAAAATGTGTAATGTTCAGAACCTAATTGTCCCTCACAGCTTCATGTTATAATTACTTAGAACCTAGTTGGTATTGCCATTTTGAGATGTGCTGCTATTTAGTAGGGTATGCCTATGGAAGCATTTGAAGGTTACACCCATTTTCATTTCCTGTCTTATTCTCTTCTTCCTGGTCCACAGTAATGTAAACTGTCTCTGCCACATGCTTTTGCCACCATGAACTGAGCATCTCTACTATGTCTTCACTGACATAATAGTCTAAAACCATGAGCCAAAATAAATATTCACTCCTTTAAATTACCTTTTTGTGTGTTTTGTACTCATGGTAAAATTTAAGGAACTAATGCAAAATCCAAAATATCTTCTTTATATAATTTATTTATTTATTTGCATGCAGAGAGAGAGAGACAGAAAGGCAGAGAAAGTGAGAGAATGGGTGCACCTAGGCCCTGGCTGCTGCAAAGGAATGCCAGATGCATGCACCCTTTTTGTGCATCTGACTTTACATGGGTACTGGGCAATCTAATTGAGGTCATTAGATTTTGCATTCAAGCGTTTCAAAGGCTGAGGCATTTCTCCAGACCCAAAATAACATCTTTATCTGGCAAATGAATATATTTAACAGATAATTTGTTTTTCATGCCTTTCTTTTGCTCCCTTCTCTGTAGTTGGACCAGCCTCATTTGCATAGGGTGAATGCTGTAGTTCTCACTGCTGGGGCAAAGCAGCTGATGGGAGAATTTTTTTTTTTTTTTTGCCTTGAAGACTCAAGGGGAAGCTCCATGATGGCAGGAAGGTTTAAATATTTAGTATTTTCCTGAGGTTTGAACACAATTTATGTCAATGTTAATGCCAATTGTATCTTAGAATTGCTCTTATTCTCAAACAGGTTATTATAACTGTGTTAAAGATGATGTCTGTGTATTTCTCTGGCACTCTATTGACTTCACTCCCTTCTATTTATTTCAAAATGTGGCATGCTGTATGTACCAATTGATATTATGGTAAGGATATTTTTCTAAAATAAAATTAGTTTTGTTTTTAATATTTTTGAGGAACAACCATAGTGATATATAGTGGCTGGACTAATTACTTTTCCATTATTAGTGCATAAAGCCCCCTTTTTTCTCCTCTATCCTTGCCAACTGTGGTGGTTTAAATATGAATGTATGCCCCCCATGGCCTCAAGGGGTTTTTGATTAAGGTTAAGCTTGAGTCTCCAGCAGCCTGTTGGAGGAGGTATCACTTGGGGTGGATCTTTTAGGTCAGCACTAAGATGTGTAAAAAGCAGTTTGAACTCTGCCTGTTCCTGTTTTCTGGTTTTTTCATGGTGTCTCTCGGCTATGGAAATGAGCCAGCTTCTTCTGCCA
Organism: Zapus hudsonius; assembly: GCA_004024765.1. Lineage (NCBI taxonomy): Eukaryota > Metazoa > Chordata > Mammalia > Rodentia > Dipodidae > Zapus > Zapus hudsonius. The sequence goes on along the minus strand of PVHP010038420.1, from coordinate 2,923 downwards.
TTGATGGCATTTTCCCCAGGATTTTGTAAACCTGAAATAAACCATTTCCTCCCATAATCTACTTCTGGCTAGAACACACACACACATCATACAGATGCACAATAAAAAATTTTAAGAAATAAAGAAAAGGCAAAAATAAAGAGATTGTAAAGGTGAATTGAGAGACAGACAAAGTAGACAGAAGGAATTGGGGTGGGTGGGAAGAATGAGAGGGTGTGGGGAGATATATACTAATCCAAACCAATAATGAATTGATACAAAAAAATCCTTACTATCATACAGTAAGCTCCTGAGGAAGCTGGGGATATCATCTGGTAAGAAAGGCCCTGACTAGGGTGGGAGGAAGCCTAACCCCAAGATAAGTAGCTCTGGACTATACCTTCCAGTAATTGTTAATTTCCACACTGAGCTGTTGATTCAAAAGACCCATGAGGTCTCCAAAACAAGACAGGCTTATTTCAAATCTCTTGCAAACCCGACTCAGGCAAAAGATAAGACCCTATTGCTGAACATACCACAGGCTGCCTTCATACAACACCAAGAGTCCTTGTTGAATCCAGAAAGGTAACCAGCTCCCACATGGCAGCCTGTGTATTGCTGATACACATTACATGAGTTGCCAGGGGAAAATGGCCAATGATATTCAGAGAAAGCAGAGGACACTGATATTACAATACTGACCGATGGTATAAGAATGCAGATGACACTGCTATGTAGCAGAAATCAGCAAGCCATGCAGTACTAATGTGTGCAATAGTGGCACTTAACCTAGGTGGTAATCATCAGTTCACTGATTGGCTATGAGATCTACTCAGTGTCAAAGAACCCCTACCTGGAACCAAGATCCAGCAATTCTTATGGAGACCAAGAAGCTGAATGCCAAAGTGATACCCTCACTAACAAGGGATCTGCAGAGAGGATACATCCATTAGAATCTCACCAAATTAACATTGTTTGTCTCATATAACCTATAGGGATCTCACTGTCTATTGGAGATTCTGCTTGTATATTTTAGAAGGCATGGACAACCCAATTCCACCAAAAGGAACTGAGATGATAACTGACACCCAGGCAGGAGATGACCCAGTCCTAGCTCATCATCTAAACTCCAAAGGAAACCTTTGAGGAAGTGGCGAGATGAGCAAAAAAGCTACCTCCATAGCAAGTCAGATAACCTATGAAAGGATCATGGAGAAGACACCAAGAATATCCAACATAGTCCAAAGCAGATCTTAAGAGTAAAGCAGATTTAAACTCACCCACCATGACTCAGGGAACTTTCTGGAAGAGGAGGTGGAAGGATTGTTAAGAGCGATGTTGGGGGAGAATATTCAGAGACATTGCCCCCTTAACAACAACAACAACAACAACAACACACACACAAAATCTGGCTACTGCTTATACAATTCATAATCTCCTATCCTATCCTATGGACCTTTCTAGCAATGCCACTGAGGAGGGCCCTCAGTGGATTGGAGACTGGGAAGAGGAGAATTGGGGGTACCATCACAAGACTTGCTCATGCAATATATCTAATTAATAAAAATAAATAAGTTAAAAAATAAAAAGGAAGGGCTGGTGAGATTGCTCAGCAGTTAAGGCACTTGCCTCCAGTGCCTAAGGCCCCAGATTCAATTCCCCAGGACCCACATAAGCCAGACCCACGAGGTGGTGGCCCTGGTGTGCTCTCTCGGTCTCTCTCTCTGTCTCTCTCTGTCTATCTCTCTCTCTATCCCTCTCTCTCTTTCTACCTCTCTGCTTGAAAATGAATAAATAAAATATTTTAAAAAATAAAAAATAAAGAGGAAGAAATAAACTTAGAAATAAAACAAGAAGTTGAAAGGAGAGATGAATTTCTGTATTATTTAATTCAAAGGGAAAATATTGAAAAATGAAAAATACTGTGAATTGTTGAACCTTAGATAAATTCCTAAGAGCTTCTCAAGAAAATGAACAGATTTCAGATAAGGAAGGAGAATGGCACTTGTTTTTAAGATCTACTACACTGGATGATCAGTATCACTAGAATAATCTTTTCTATATCATTACTGAACATGATTTCACTTTAGACTTCTACAGCTAAAGTGTTTAACCTAGGATAAGGTGTTGTGTCAAAAACCATAGTATATTAGGGGAGTGAAAAAATTCAGTTTATTTTTTTTATGAGATTCTGAGACCTGGACTACTGTTTTGGGTGGTATAAAGTGATAGCATCTACATTCCAGAAATTCAGAAAGAAATTCTGAGAAAAAAGGAGAAGTGAATTGTGTGAAATGTCTTTTATAAATGATCTTACCAAGTTATCACATTCTAGTACTTCTCATATTCTATTGGCAAACCATACTCATGAGGGAAGATACATTATGTCTTTTTCTGGATAACTCTATGAGCAGCTAAATATTTTATTCTTATGGCAAAATGGAGAATAGGAAGTAGCAGACTATTAGTAGTCTTTGACACCTTATTCAAGATTTAAATGTGAGGCTAGATAATAAGTATTATCCATATATATAAGAAATCAAAAACATCACTTTTGTTCTGTCTTAGAAATTTTTTAGAGATTTAAGCCATCCAACTAAGAGAAGCTAAATCAAGAGAGAGGATGGATACATGAAAATAGTGACTCTTAACTTAAAAATATCTTTATTATCAATAATTAGATAATTGTATGAACAAATCTTGTGATGGACCCCATTTCCCTCCTTTTAACTTTTAAATCTTGAGTGAACCGGATCCCATACTCTTGGGCTCCCAAGAAAAGTTGCACTATACGAAAGTCTGACAGGGAGGCTACTAAAAATAGAAAATAGGGAATCCAGAAAGGTCTTTATCTGTTAACCTATACTGTTCTAACTCTCCAATGGAGATTGTGTTTGTATTTTTCAGGATATAGCGAGTGAGCTGTGGCCCATACAACCCTACC
>PVHP010038419.1:0-16805 GCA_004024765.1 Zapus hudsonius | reverse complement strand
ATATATATATGTATATATAAAAGATTCCAACCAAACTTTAAGAAAGAGACATACAGTACATAATCCCTACCTTATTCACAGAGATAAGAGACTGTGGTTTTAGTGCATGTGTTCCCCAGATGGTGGCAGTTTGGGAGGTGGAGCCTGTGGAGGTGCATCATGGGAGGGGGAGAGGACCTTGAGCTTTATTGGCCCTGCTTGCCAGGACCAGCCAGCTCATGATCTCAGCCACAGCCATACTCTCCTGCCATCACGAAGCTTCCCCTGGAGACTGAAAGCCAAAATAAACCCTTTCCCTCATAAGCTGCTTCTGGTTGGGTGTTTTGTCATTGTCCCAGCAATGAGAAGGTAGTTACCACAGACCATGGAGGGAAACTAAGACTGAACAGTCCTGAATCCCGTGTATACCACGTCTAATGCTATACTAACACATCTATGATAAAATGTCTATAAATTAGGCACAAAATTAACAAATAATAATGTCCTATGATGACAGTTATGTGAATGAGGTCTCTCTTCATAGCTAACTCTCTCCCTTTCTCTCTCTCACTCCCTTTCTCTCTCGCACATACACACAAATCTTACAGTCACCTTTCTTCTTGTGATGACGTAGGATGATTTGATACAATGCCTGCATCATGAGAGAAAATGGGAAGAATGACTGTGGTGCTTTGATCCAGGTGTCCCCCCACAAACAAATGTGTCCTGAATGATGGATCCCCAGCTGATGCCAGTTTGGATTTTACAACCTCACTGCAGCTGTGTTGTTGGGGGGAGGGGCTTATGGGGTTATAAGCCAGCTTCCCCTTTGCCAGTGTTTGGCACACCTTCCTGCTGCTGCTTGCAGTGCTGTGGTGGAGGTGATGCCCACCCTCTGCTCATGTTTTCTCTGCCAGCATGGAGCTTCCCCTTGAGTGTGTAAGCCAAATAAACCCTTTCCTCCAAACTCGCTTTTGCTTGGGTTCTTTCCTGTGCAACAAGAAAGCTGTCTACAACAGTTTTGGTACCAGAGAGCGGGATCAGTCATTAATGCTAGAACCCTGATTCTGTGGCTTTTGGCCTTTTGGAACTGATTTGCAGGAGGAATGTGGAAGGATTTGAATCCTTGGCTTAAGAAATGCCTTGCAGGGCCGTAAGTACAGGTTCATGGACCACTTTAGTCAGAGTTGAAAGACCTGAATGCAATAAAATTATGGACTGTGAGGTTTGGCTTACAAGGGTGAGAAAGAACTTTAAGGGACTATGCCAGAAGCAGTTTGTGTGAGAGGCTTGCTGCATTCTGTCTTCCTGTGTCCTGAGAACTGATACAGGGTTGCTTTGCATAGAAATGGACTGGTGTGAGCAGATGGAGATGACACAGAAAGGAAATTTTGGGGCCAAAACAGCTGCCTGTTCAGCTGCAAATGTTTTGAGAGATTATAACCATTGAGATTGGGCCAGGTGACATCATTGGAACAGCAGAAGAATGTGAACTCTTTTGAAGTAAAGGGGCCTAAATGCTGAAGGAGGTTTCCTGCTCTTCAAAGTTGGCTTTGCTCCCCTCTCCCCCTCCCCAATTAACAAAGTGGTAGACCACCTGGTACTATAGATTCTAACAAATACAGGAAGAAAGGGTCACTGGATTTGTAAGATGGTTTTGCTTTTTGGAAATTGCCATGGGCAATGTGAAGCAGGTGTGCTGGTTTACCTGCATGAAAGCCAAATAAAGCCAGGAGGATGAACTTTATGCTGCAGTGGAGACCCAATGGAGATGCCAGAGCTATGGGATGGCTGCCAAGGAGAGGTGCCAGCACCAGATGAATTTTTCCCAGACTGTGAGTAGCCTAATTGGAGGGGTGGAATTTGAACTCCAGAGACCAGCTACTGGTTATCAGACTTGGAGTTACAGAGTTTGATATTTGCCCTGTTTGTTTTAAATCTTTTACTGGTTCAATCTGTCTTTGCTAAGTTCAATATTATCTTTTGAAGTATTTGTTCTGTGCCATTATGGTTATTTTTGGTATTACTGCTCAGTTAAGACCCTTAATTATCAGGATGTTGGAGTATCATCTGGATTGATAAAAACTGTGGGACTTTTGGAGTTGAGCTGAATGCATTGCATTTTACATCATGTATGATTATTAATATGTGGGGGCCAGGGATGCATTGTGATGGGTTGATCCAGGTGTCCCCCACAAATGTATGTGTTCTGAGTGCTTGCTCCCCAGATGATGGTAATTTGGGTATTGGAACCTCGATGGAGGTGTGTTGTTGGGAGCAGACTTATGGAGGTTATAGCCAGCTTCCCGTTGCCAGTGTTTGGCACACCTTCCTGCCACTATTTGCAGTGCTGTAGTGGAGGTGATGTCCACCCTCTGCTCATGCCATCATTTCCCTGCCACCATGGAACTTCACCTCAAGTCAGTAAGCCTAATTAAACCTTTCCTCTAAAAGCTGCTTTTAGATGGATTCTTTGTACAGCAATGAGAAAGCTGACTACAATGATCTAGACCCTGCAGACATTAGGCTGCCTGACAGAAGTTATGAACACATCACAGCACACTGATAACTGAGCCGGCTTCTGACTGACCAACAGTGGGCATCTTAAACAGCAAAGCCACACCGACAGGAGCACAATGAAGCAGGGTGGAACAGGATGTCACAATGCTACTCAGAATGGCATGCAATGTCAAACATATGAAATGTTTATTCCTGGAAATTTTCATTGCATAGATTGCGACCATACTTGACCATGGGGAACAAACGGCCAAAAGCAAAACTGGACAAGAGAAGACTAATGAATTTAAAACAGTAAGTCCACTGGTGGAACCGATGGAAGATTAGGCTCTTCAGGGGAAAACAACCAGTAAACGTTGAGGGATGGGTGCATAAACTCTCCAGAATGAAGCATGGACAGCAGCATAATATGAGGACAATGACACATCGCACAAAGCTTCGGGGACTGATGCAATGACAATGGCTTTAACATGGGGAACTGATATCTCAGTGCGAGTGAAAAGAAACTATTATTTGAAAAGATAATGATCAAAAGTTTTCTAAAACTGTTAATGTAAACCCACAAATCCAAAAATTTCAAACAAGAATATTCACACACTCCAAGACATATAAAATACTGAAACACAATGGTAAAGAATCTTAAAGTAGTTCAGTCAGATGAGGTGGTGGACACCTTCAATTCCAGAACTTGGGCAGCTGAGGTAAAAGGATTGCTGTGAGTTCAAGGCCAACTGGGGCTCAGACTGAGTTTCAGGTCAGCCTGACTAGAATAAAATCCTGCCTCAAAAAATTAAATAGGTGGGTGGGTGGAAGGAAGGAAGGAAGGAAGGAAGGAAGGAAGGAAGGAAGGAAGGAAGGAAGGAAGGAAGGAAGGAAGGAAGGAATCACCAAAAAGGTCAAATAAAAACTACTGACCTAGAACTTTGTATCTATTAAAACTTTTTCAAATAAGGACTAGACAGATGGCCCTGTGGTTAAAGGTACTTGCTTGCAAAGTCTGACAGCCTGGATTCAATTCCCCAGTATCCACCATGTGTCTGGAATTCATTTTTAGTGGCAAGAGGCCTGAGCACATTCATTCATGTATATTCCCTCCCTCTCTCTCTCTTTCTCTCCCTTCTCTGTTCCTCCCCTCTCTCCCTCACGATAGATAGATAGATAGATAGATAGATAGATAGATAGATAGATAGATAGATAGATAGATAGATAGATAGATAGATAAAATATTTAAATGTTCTTTCAACATTAGTTGCAGGCTGGAGTGCATTTCAGTGGTAGCGCACCTGCCTGTCATGCACATGGCCTTGGACTTCATCTCTAGCCTCCCCTTCTGGAAAAAGCTAATTAACTAAAGTAAAAGTGATTAACAATGTACTCCTGGGTTTATACAATAATGGAGAAATAAAACATCTGACTACAAGAGCAAAGAGGATAGAGGAGAAAAAAGTAAGATCCCAGTTCTTACATGACGTGCAGAATGTTTTTCTATCATTATAAAGTAGGCTGTGGTGTGGAAATTCATCTTGTAAACCCTAGAGCAATTATTTTTGAACAGAGGGAGATAATAAGACAACAGTAGAATACAGAAAAGATGTAATTCAAAAGAAGGCAAAGAAAACACAGGTGGAAAAAAACAGGGTAAATAAGAAAAACAGGAGGTAAATTAAAAAATAAGACAGATTTAATCCCAACATTAAATACAAATGGTCCAAACACTAAAGGTATAAACCAGACCCTTATGCCCTCCAGAAGGACAGAATCCAGTGTGGAACTAAAGGGCTGTGGGGGAGGGGGGGTTTACTCCTATATGTAAGCAAGTCCTTATAAAATTACAACTTAAGATTAAGTGTGACAAAAAACACAGAGAAGATCCTACTATGACAGAGAAAATTGGGAAGGCCACTCTGGGAAAAATATCAAGTCCAAAACCTGCTCACAGTGGGTCTTGCTCCAAAGAACAAGCCATTGTGCTTACCCTGGGAAGAGGCTCAGAGAAACCCTGAGCTGCCCACAGCCTCCCAACACCACTGATATCAATGGCAGGATGCTAGAGAGGGTCTTGAGAGGAGCCAGGTCAGAAAGACCCCTTCACTGGTCAGACAGAGAAAAGACGGGAGCACATGGAAAGTTGATTTTAATTGCTGAGGAGAGACCAGGTCCAGAAATAGGAGACTGGTAACAATGGGAAGAAAGAGAAGTCAACATGGGGAAAGGACCCAGATTCTAATTTTTCTTACTAAATATTTCCTGATGAGAAGAGGTAAGGCTGAAAATGTCAAAAGGGACCATAGGCCTGGGAAGATGGTGGTCGCAGGAAATGGACCGGTTAGGTGTGGGTCTGATGAAGAAGTCAAAAGGCCCCAGGAATGCCAGGACTGGAGGAGGAGGGCAGAGAGGATGGGCAAGAGACAACCCCTCAAAGCCTTCGTTCTTCATTATTTTCAAGTACTTGCTAGTCACCAATAACCACAAATTAACAGATTCCACTGAACTGGAGAAAAAGAAAACAACAACAAAAACAGATAGCGATTGAAATATAGCATTCCAAAAGACAAACTGCCCAGCTATGAGAGGAGTCCGTCCTAGAACAGACTAGAATTCTACATTTTAAAAAGGCTTCTGGAGGCTAGGAAGATGGCTCAGAGGTTAAAGGTATTTGTTTGCAAAGCCTGCCGGCCTGGCTTTGATTCTCCAGCGCCCACTTAAAGCCAGATGCACACAGTGGTGTGTGTGTAGGAGTCTGGAGTTCGTTTGCAGTGGCAAGAAACCCTGGCATGCCAATATTCTCCTTCCCCATAAAGGGAGGGAGGGAGAGAGGGAAGGAGGGAAGAAGGATGGAAGGAAGGAAGGAAGGAAGGAAGGAAGGAAGGAAGGAAGGAAGGAAGGAAGGAAGGAAGGAAGGAAGGAAGGAAGGAAGGAAGGAAAGAAGGAAAGAAGGAAAGAAGGAAAGAAGGAAAGAAGGAAAGAAGGAAAGAAGGAAAGAAGGAAAGAAGGAAAGAAGGACGGACTGATTTGAAAGGGGGGACTTCAGGTCATGTCCAAATTAACTGCATACAATGGAAGGAAAAGTCAAGTTTCAGACCACTACTCTAAGATTTCCAATTAAGGTAACTTTCACACATTGTCATAGATTAACCTGTGCATCAATATTCTCACACATAGCAAGCTGAAACCAGTAAGGAAGTATTTTAACTAAGCACTATCAATCTAGGAGGGTTTATCTATGGAGCAGCAATTATATTCCTCGTGCATGCGGTAAGGCACAATCACCATTACATTCTTGACACAGGTATTATTAATAGCCCAACTTGTTCCTAGCTTTTCATTTCAGTTCTATTTTTATCTTTCTCACATCAATTTTTTTAAATGCTTCCTCTGCTATGAATGAAACAGTCCAGACCCTGTAATCATACTTTCTTCTTTGCCCTCACAAACCATACCAATTTGCTCTCCTTTGGCACAATGCTAAGACATGATTATTTCTTGAATGAAACAAAAATCTGCTCTTTCTGAGTCTATTTAAAATGTCCTCTCCAGATCCTAAAAACTCGAGGCAAAATCTTAATTACCTGAAACAAATTTCTGAAGATAACTGTCAGTATGATCCAGATTTTAAGATTTCTATTCAAAAAAGCTTCTAGTTAATATTTATAATTTCATACTTTTATTGCTGCAAAGGAAAGAGTTATTAATACCAATATGCTTTTTGCTGTCAATATGTATACAGATGGTTAGAGAAGTTACCTGAGTCATTGGTTAGTCAATCCAACAGGACAGGACAAATAAACTTCTATGAACCCTGAACTGAATGAACAGAGACTCTCTTGTTGGCATCCACACCAGAACAGAGAAGCACAGAGGGACTGGAGCCTGTTCATCCAAGAAGCCCTCCTCACAGCCAATGCTTACCTTCCTCTGCTCATCTGAAATTGTCCATCTTCATCAGTAGAGGGCTTCCTCTTTACAGCCTGCTCTGGGGTCACTCCTGCTTTACAGTACAGCAAGGTGACTCAGGAGAGCCAGATTGAGCCAAACTGGTCACTTAGACATAAAGTCCCAGCAGCAATTTTTGCTCTGAAGTCTTCATTCTTGCTACCCCTGGGGACCACCATACCTCATCAAAGGCAACTCCAGTGGGGACAGAACCCCAGATCGCTCCTGGGACAGGAGGACTCCCATGAGGAATGAGGAGAGGCCCGCATCAGATGCTGCTACCCAAGGGCACAACTTGTCTCCTCCATTTCTGTACCAGCCATGCCGTCCAAGGGTCCTTCATGAAGTTAGCACTTGGTGAATGCAATCTTTTTGTCTCCTATGTATCTTTGCTAATGAGCATCTTCGTATTTCCGATGGTTTCTTTAGAGTCTCCCATTTTACAGCTGACCCTCAATAAATACTCAATTAGAAAAGGAAGCACACACAAACCCTCAAACTTTCTAGTACCACTAAGTGGGCCAGCCCAAAACAGGAAAGCTGTCTATGGTAGCTAACCTACTCCAAATGTACTGTATCAGAAGATCCTAACCATCATTTTAGTGCTCCTTAAGGCCCTATTTTAAATCTCGTAAGTCAGAATCTATTTTTTATAGGACTCGCCAGGTGATTTCCTCTGTTGTTATTTTCTTTTGCAGTATTTTGAGACAATATCTCACTAACTAGTCCAGGCTGGCCTTGAACTTGGGCTCTTCCTGCCTCTGCCTCCAGAGTGCTGGGATTGATGCTAGGTGTGCACCCCAAACCTGTTCCCTATGTGGACCTTAACCAAGTACACTGAATTTTCAGAGTATAGTAAAATATATTAATATTAAAATGGTGTGATCTTGTTTATGTCATTTCTAGCATACAATGTATTTTAAAATTACAAAATGGAAAAATTGGAGCTCTGGTCTGGAGAGATGGCTCAGTGGTTAAGGTGCCTGCCTGCAAAGCAGAAGGAACCGAGCTCAGTTCCCCAGCACCCACGTAAAGCCACATGCACCAAGGTGGCACATGTACCTGGAGATAGACCTCTTTCTCTCTCTCACTCTGTCTCTCTCAAAAATTAATAAATAGATAAGTCTTTTTTTTTAAAAAAAAAAAAAAAAGAAAAAATTTGAACTCTCATGGTGCAGTTAGTGCATGGTACTTATAGGAGAATTAAAAAAATCCAGAAGGGCTGGAGAGATGGCTTAGCGGTTAAGGTGTTTGTCTGCAAGCCAGAGGGACCCAAGTTCGATTCCCCAGTGCCCATGTAAAGCCAGATACAAAGGTGGTGCATGTATCTGGAGGTCTGGAGTTCATTTGCAATGGCTGGAGGCCCTGACATACCCATTCATATTCATTCTCATTCTCTCTCTCTCCTCTCTCTCTCTCTCTCTCTCTCTCTCTCAAATAAATATTTAAAACAAATCTTTCCTAACATTGCTACCAGCTGTGAATCAAATGTTCAAACACATGAGTCTCCAGAGGGGCCATGTCAGATTAAAAAAAAAAAAATCAGAAGCCTAAGAAATAGAGAACTCTGCAGAGAACCTTTCAGAAATTTCAACAAGTTTCCTCATAAAGTAGACTGGAATCCACACCAGCTTCTCCTTCCTCATGAGGACAGTGTGTGCTGTGAAGGTCAGAGGACAACCTCAGGGTTTTGGTCCCCAGCTTCCATCTTGTTTGAGACAGGGTCTCTCTTGTGGTTTGTTGTTGGGAAAGCCAGGCTAGCTGGACCTTGAGCTCCAGGGTTCTCCTGATTCCAAGTCCAGGCTCTGGAAATCCAAACTCTAATTGGGAAGTCTGCACAGCAAGCTATTTTAACCCCTGAGTCATCTCCCCGGTCCCCTAAATCACTCTTTAAAATGAGAAAATGTCCATCAAAAGTCCAAGTGAAAGAAGAATTCAAAAAAGGCCACTATATGTAATTTACATCTGTAAGGTAACTATTTTGGACTGCTGTTTAACAGTTCAAATGACTAATGAGATGCTTGCTTTTCTGGATGCAGCATTTAGAAACGTAAACTTTAAAAGACAGGTTATATATAATCACCCAAAACTGTGTAAAGTGACCTATTATGAATCTCTCTCCTCTTTCCTTTCCCCTCCTTTGCTTTCTCCTTTTCTGTTCCTGAGACAAGACCTCATGTAGGGGCCCCTTCTTACTTCACACTGGCTATACAGCTGAGGATGACCTTGAACTCCTGATCCTCCTGCCACGACCTCCCAAGATCTAGGATTACAGGCATGCACCATCATACCTGGCATAAATGTCTTTTAACAAAGAAATGACTAGGCACAATAAACTTTATGACTGAAACATGATACCGTGTATTCTAGCCACTTATATGGCGGGATGGGAAGGGACAGGTGGGTACCACAATGAGTTCCCTTGTTTAAGGGCCATAAAACGACATGGTTGATAAAAACAGAACTCCATACCAGGATACTAAGGGTACAAAAGAAATGTGGCGGGCCAACAGTTGTTAACTGTAAAGAATAAACCATCTGGCCATCCAAAATCTATTGTAGGATCATAGGGCTTTTTAAAATCAGACAGACTTTATGATCATTATCAGATCTCTTAAGTTTTATATAACTGAAGTCCTAGCAGGACAGACTATACAGTTGGATTCCAATTGGTATTTATTGCACACCTGCTACAGATACAAACTTTTTCAAGGGTTACACACAATATAGGTAAGTATAACACTGGACCTGTTCAATGCTTTCATTCTCCATTTCCCAGGAAAGGTACCTGCACACAGCTCTCTGACATGATCAACAATCCTTTCTATGTCCCAGTTAGAAAGTCTGGGGCTCTCAAACGAATCTGGCATGTCATGTTTTTGTAAACAGAAGTCACCCAAGAACACAGCCTCACATGTTCATTCATGAATCATCTGTACCTGCTTTCACGCTACAGAGCTGGAGACGGGTGTTTAGGACGAGGTCTCATAGCTTACAACCCGAAAATAGCTACCATCTGGCCCTTTCGAGAAAAGCTTTCCTGATCCCTCTTCTAGGTGAGCGCTGGCTCAGTTTGCAGTGTCTCAGGGACCACTGGCCACCAAGCAATGAGCTGGGTGGAAGTGACGGAAAAGTCGATGGCTAAACATGACACCTGACGGCTGCTCCTGTGAACAGGTGCAAACTCGCTGGGGCCCATGAAAGACAGGAACCAAAGGACGGAAGATGCCAACGTTCATGCAGCAGACATTTCCAGACTGCTTATGAGCTGTCGCTGAATGGAGTCTGTGGTTTCCCACGTAAACAGGCCAAGTCTGACCTTCAAGCGCTCACTCACCAGCTACTAAGAGAGCAAGGTTTTCATATTAAACTGGAGTAAAAGAAGCTGGTGGGCAATGAGCTCAGAGTACCAACACAGAGGAAAAAAAGGAGGGAAGAAGGTTAGGGCAACCCCAAGATGGCACACAGATTTCTAACCTCACCCTGTCCACACAGAATGCCCGGTTCAGGAAGTTTCCAGAACAGAAAACTGTAACTATCTATAGCTGCCTCAACCCAAAGGCCATCATTTGTACCCGGGTGGAGGTGACCCTTGGAATGTATACTGCTTCCTGAATTCCCTTTATTGGACACTATTTCTGTTTAATCTTTCTAGCATATTCCTTTAGTTACATTTTCACCTGAATTTAGTTTAACCCAACTCAACCTATTCTTTTAATTACATCTTTATTATTTTCTTTAGTGCATTCTTTTGGTTTTATTTTGTAGCCTGGTATTTGTGTTTGTGACAGGGTCTTACTGCCCAGACTGGCCTCAAACTCCAAACAAGTCTGTAATCTTGGCTCTGACGTGCTGGAACCATGGGCGAATTCATGCATTTGAGAAAGCAGCTTTTAATATGTTTTTATTGTCTTATTTATCTTTTTGTGCTTTTAATATATTATTTCAAAGCTGTTTTAGCTAATATTTACTTTTTACAAACCCTTTAAATTATTTTGCTTCAGATTAGATTCCTGTTGTCCTTTTGCTTCTCGCATAGGAAGGCAACCTCCAAAGAAGCCATTCAGAGGCTGGAGAGATGACTCAGAGGATGAAGTCCTGGCTCCGAAATTCTCAGTACCTGAGTTCAGATCTCCAGACCCTACATCAGAAGCCAGAAGTTGTAGTAGGCTTCTGTAATGCCAGTGCACTGACAAGAAAGGAGGTGGTGATGGAATTTTCCAGAAGCAGCAGTGAACGAGAGACCCTGTCTCCAAAACAAGGTGGCTAAGCTGGAGCTATGGCTCAGTGGTTAAGGCACTTGCCTGCAAAGTCTAACGACCAGGGTTCAATTCCCCAGCACCCATGTAAAGCCAGATACAAAAAGTGGCGTGTGCACTTGGAGTTCATTTGCAGTGGCTGAAGGCCCTGGTGTGACCATTCTCTGTCTGTCTCTTTCTATCTCTCTCTGCTTGCAAATAATAAATAACTTTTAAAAAAACCAAGGTATAAGGCAAGCACCAACAAAAGGTTGCCCTTTGACCCCCACATGCCCACCGTGGCATGCACACATCTGCACATGTACACACACAGACACGCACGTGCACACACACATATGTACACACAGAGAGTAAATTAATTTTTAAAAAGCAGCCATTCATCAGAGAGGCAGGTGATTAAACAGTTAGAATAGGACCTATGGATGGTTCTAGAAAGACCTGGGTGGAAGCTGGGGTGTGGGGGAGGGAGGAGGTAAAACTTCAGAACTGACTGGGAAGGACCCCTGGAGTCAAGGCTCAGCTTTTAATAAAGCCATGCATTGCTTAATGCTGGGGTGACATTCTCGGAAATCAGCTGTTAGGCAATCTGTCCTCGTACAAACATCGTGTCAATATCAACAGCTATGACATCATCAGGTGATATCATCTTGAGGGGCGCTGACACATATACAGATGGCCCACGCTAGACAGACGTGAGCCAGAGGCTCGGGTGGACGTACATATATAGTGGACAGAGAGGAGGCCATGGTCGGGCCCTTACCAAGGGACACACATGCAGCTTCACTTCTCGGACCCCAACACTAGCTGTAATTAAGTGCTTCCATTCTGAGGCGACGGCTCAAGAACTTTCCTATGATGTGATCAGGCTGTGAAAACGCCAGGAGAAGCGACTGAGGCCAGCCATTGTACTAACAGGACCATTTGGCACTGGCTACTGAGAAGAGATCATATTTACTGTGGACGAATGAAGAGGCATTTGGAAAGGCCTTGAACTCCAAGCGCCAGTGGGCTTCCAGGCAGCCATTCAACGCTAAAGCATTCTGCATAAATGGAGATGTAGATCCAATTCCTAGGTTTTGTGTTTTGTTTTTTCCTTCTTTTTGTTGAGACAGAGTCTCACATTAGTCCAGGCTGACCTGAAACTCATTATGTAGTCCAGGCTGGCCTTGAACTCACCACGATCCTTCTACCTCAGGATCCCAAATGCTGGGAGTAAAGTTATGAGTCACTACACCTGGATCAAGTATATTTTTTTGTTAAAAAAATGATTTATTTGTGTGTGAGAGAGATTATATAAATATGCCAGTGCTGTGGGAACTGGGGAATCAAGCTCAGGTCGTCAGGCTTTATAAGCAAGCATCTTTAACCACTGAGCCATCGCCCCAGCCCCCAAATGTAAAAAACAAAAGTATACTTTTAATTAAAGTTATTCATCTACCTTCATTCAAAAATCTTATTGCTGGGGCGAGAGAGATGGCTTAGTAGTTAAGGCGCTTGCCTACAATGCCTGATGACCCGGGGCTCAATTCCCCAGTACCCACGTAAAGCCAGAAGCACAGAGGGGGCATGTGCATCTGGAGTTCATATGCAGTGGCTGGAGGCCCTAATACACCCATTCGTCTGTCTCTCTTCTTTCTGTGCTTGCAAATATATAAATATATATATATATATATTTTTTTAAAATCTTGGTTCTAGTAATTTCTGCTACCATTCATTGAACAATGTGTCCTTATTAATTTTTTTATATAATCAAGGAAAGATTGGTAGAAAGTAGACATTATTCAAACAGATGGATGAGGTTAACGGTCCTAGGGAGGTAGACACAGTCAGGGGCAGGGCTCAGCTCAGTCTGCATCAAAGCTCTGCACTCATTCCTCAGCCCTCACTGCCTCTCCCTCATGGCATCTAAACATCTTCCAATGTTGCTCCTTGATCATGACAATTCCTGGAGATCCAACAAAGTCATGAGTACAATAAGCGGGGAAGGTTGCTCCTGAGGCCCTTCTCGAGTGACTACATCCAGAAAAGTACTCCAAAACTAGCCTGCCCCTCCCCCCTCTCTCTGGTACTGGGGCCTTGTGCACACTAGGCAAACACTCGACCCCGGAGCTCCATCTCCAGTACTCATTTTACTTTTGATTTTGAGCCAGGGTCTCATTCTGTCTCTGGACTGGTCTTGAACTCATTCTGTAGCCAAGGTTGGCCATGAACTTGTGATTTTCCTGCTCCAGCCTCCAAGGAGCTGGGATTATATGTACGCACTCCAAACCCAAAGCCTTTCTTTTTTATTTAATATTTTATTTGCAATGAGAGAAAGGAGAGAGAGAGAATGAATGGGCATGCATCAGGGCCACTAGCCACTGCAAACAAACTCCAGACGCATGGGCCACTAATGTGTCTGGCTTTACATGGGTACTGGGGAATCGAACCAGGTCCTTAGGCATTGTAGGCAAGTGCCTTAACCACTGAGCAATCTCTCCAGCCCCTATTTGCCTTAAACCAAAGCAAACCTTTCTCTTTATAAGTTGGTTATCTCAAACACTTGCTACAGAAAGAGAAGACTAAGCACATCATTTAAACACTAGAAAAAAGAAATATGACATGATATGCCCCTTAATGGTTTTGTAAGCATTACTGGAACAGCTATTCACTTAATCAGCTTATCTTACTAGAGCGCTATCGCAATATGATAATCTACTGTTCATTGAAATGAAAGACAGGGTCTCAAGGGGTGAAGCTCCATACGCACTAAAGATGTTACTAGCCTTTTCTCCAAGATGGCGCTGAAAGTGAAGAAAAAAGCTCTGGCCCATCCCAAAGCGGAAGCCAAAGCAAAGGCTTTGAAAGCCAAGAAGGCAGTGCTGAAGGGCAGCCACAGCCACAAAAAGAAGAAGGTTCGCACTTCACCCACCTTCCGGCGACCCAAGACACTGCACCTGCGGAGGCGCCCCCAGGAGAAACAAGCTTGACCAGTATGCTATCATCAAGTTCCCCCTGACCAAGGAGTCAGCCATGAAGAAGATAGAAGACAACAGCACACTTGTGTTCATTGTCAACGTCAAGGCTAACAAGCACCAGATTAAACAGGCTGTGAAAAAACTCTAGGACATTGACGTGGCCAAAGTCAACACCCTGATCAGGCTGACGGAGAGAAGAAGGCGTATGTTCGCCTGGCTCCTGATTATGATGCCTTGGATGTTACTAACAAAAACGAGATCTCTAAACTGGATCCAGCTGGTTAATTCTAAATACAGTTTGTTTTTTCACTATAAAAAAAAAAGATGTTACTAAAGGAACAGAGCATCAAAGAGAGTTGTGTGTGTGCCCTTCCTCCCCTCCCTTTCTCTCTCCTTCCTCTCCCTCCCTCCCTCCCTCTCCTTCTCCCTCTCCCTCTCTCTCTCCCCTCCCCAGAGACAGGGTATCATTGCAGCTCAGGCTGACCTCAAACTCCCCATGAAGCCAAGGATGATTTTGAATTCCTGGTTCTCCCTGAAACGGGATTACAGTCATTCACTTCCATTTTTATGTCTGTTTTTGTTTGTTTTTTTAGTATCTTTATTATGAATAAGTATATACATTGTATGAGCAAATCCTGTGAATGTGTCCCCGTTTCCATCCTCTTTGTCCCCTTCCCACTGGGGTCCTTCCTTGGTGCACATTCTGGATCTGTCCATAGGTTAGGGGGTTATGAACTGCAGCAGAGGGAGCCAGGTTTTCTTTTTTTTTTCTTCCCCCTTTGTGTATTGCTGCTGAGGGGGGGCTTTGTCTCTGCATATTCTCCCTCACCATGGCTCTTCCATTCTTTCTGCCCCTTCTTCTGCTCCGTTCCCTGATTCATGGTGGGTGAGTTTTGAGTCTGCTTTATTATTGAGATCTTAAGTATCTCTGGATCTTTGCCCTGGGTTGTGTTGGGCATCGTTGGTGTCTGTCTCCATTGATCTTTCATGGGTTATCAGACTTGCTGTGGTGATTGGTCTCCTGTGTGTTTCGTCACTTTCTGATAGGTTTCATTTGGGCCCTGCTGGTTGGTTTTTTTTTTTTTTTTTTTTTTTTCCATATGATGCTCAAAGTTGAACCCCAGAGCATCACATCTCTAGGATCATGTTTATGTTCTTTAAGAGAATAATTTAGATGGGCACATTGGGCTTTTTAAATATTTCACACCTAAGATCTCAAAAACATGAAGCAACATAGCAATGAAATGAAGCAGCAGGAAATGTTAGCTTCAAGACAAAGCTCCCAGCACTGGGGAGGCAGAGGGAGTGCCGTGAGTTCAAGGTCAGCCTGAGACTACACAGTAAATTCCAGGTCAGCCTGGGCTAAAGCGAGACCCTACCTCAAAACACCAAAAAAAAAAAAAAAAAAAGACACAGATTTAAAAACCAAAAATGATCCTGAAATTATTTCCTTATTCCTCAAGAAAATTCTAAAATCTGGTTAATGACTTAACTCACACTAAGATAGGCAATAGTCACGTTCACACATTTAACGAGCACTTATTAAGTACCTATTGTGTCTGAAACCCTGGAACATATCCAACAGGGAAATCCCCTCTCTCCTCTTTCCCTTCTCTCGCCCCCTCTCCTTCTTGAGGACAAGGTCTCACTCTGGAGCCCAGACTACCTGTAAGTTCTGCATCCTCCTGCCTGCCTGCCTACTTCTGTCTTCCCAGGGATGGGATTTCCTGTGTGGTACCATGTCTGCTGCTCAGCTGATATTTGAGTAGGAAAAGGTGGCAGATAATTAAATAGGCAGATAAATTTAATTACTTCAGTTTTTGGTTAAAAATAAAAACCAGAACAGGACAGTATCTGGAACATGGAAGACGCTCATGTCTCTTTCATGCTTAATGCTGCTGCTTTCCTCTCTGTTCGAGGTATCACACTCTCTGTTCCTGGTGGATATAAACACAACGTTGACCAGTCTGTTGGCAAAGGCTACTTGGGAGAATCTTAAGTTCAAGGCCTGTCTAAGCTACAGATTGAGTTCAAGGCCAGCCTGGGCAACTGAGTGTAATGATCTCAAAATAAAAAAGGTGGGGAGGGGCTGGAGAGAGATGGCTCAGCGGTTTAGGTGCTTGCCTGCAAAGCCTAATGATCCAGGTTCAATTCCCCAGTACCCACGTAAGACAGATGCACAAGGTGACGCATGCATCTGGAGTTTGGTTGCAATGGCTAGAGGTCCTGGTGCGCCCATTCTCTCTCTCTCCTCTCTCTCTCTCTCTCTCTCTCTCTCTCTCTCTCTCTCTCTCTCTCTCTCTCTCTCTCTCTCCTCTCTCCCACCTGCTTATCTCTCTCTCCCTTCCCCCCTCTTTCACTCAAATAAATAAGATATTTTTAAAGGGGTATGGAGATCTAACTTGTAACTTAGTGGCAAAATTCCTGCCTATTATGTGGGAAGCTCTAGATTCAACCCTCAGTACTTAAAGGGAGAGAAAAAAAGGACAAAGAATGTTATACTTTTGACAGAGGAACACTCATGCTTGACTCCAAACAGAATGGATATAAACAAAATCAAGATTAATTCTATCAGTATAAAAATAACCCAATCCAAGAGCTACAAAGACACTCCAGCTGTCACACATAAGTCTCTGGAAACACACATTGCTTGATTTTTAGGATCGGACTACTTCTACCCAGTAATCTTCAAAAGTCAGAAAACACGGGCTAGAGAGATGGCTTAGTGATTAAAGCACTTGCTTGCAAAGCCCGATGATCCAGTTCAATTTCCCAGGACCCACAGACAGCCAGATGCACAAAGTGGAACGCGCATCTGGAGTTCATTTGCAGTGGCAGCAGGCCCAGGCGTGCCCATTCTCGCTTGCTCCCCCTCCCTTGTTCCCTCTCATTCTATCTCAAATAAATAAATAAATAAATAAATAAATAAATAAATAACTTTTTTAAGTCGGGGCTGGAGAGATGGCTCAGTGGTTAAGGCACTGCCTGTAAATCCTAATGACCTGAGTTCAAATCCCCAATACCCACGTAAAGCCAGATGCACAAAGGGGCACATGCATCTGGAGTTCCTTTGTGGAGGCCAACGGCCCTGGCAAAGCCATTCTCTCTCTGTTTCTTTCTCCTTGCAAATAAGAGAGAGAGAGAGAGAGAGAGAGAGAAA
>PVHP010038418.1:0-16891 GCA_004024765.1 Zapus hudsonius | reverse complement strand
TCAGAAGGCAGGGGTAGGAGGGTCTCCAAGAGTTCAAGGCCAGCCTGAGCTAGAGTGAGACCCTGCCTCAAAAATAAAACCAGACTAATTGAACTGAGTAGCAACCCTGGGGGAGAGGTCACACTTTTCCCCCTCAACAGGAGCAGTTTTCTCCACTATGGAGGATTCACCCTCCTCCCCCGGCACTTGGTCCCCTTGTCTGCTTCCCCCAGCTGATCCCAGGCCCACCACTCACCCTGGCCATTTGTTCCTGCAGCTTCCTCTTGGCCAGCTCCGAGGAGTTGAGGGTCTGGATGCTGTAGTTGTGCACAGCTTCGTTGGCAGGCAGGGAAATTCGAATCACCTTGCCCTTAGGTCTCAAAGGCTTCTTGGTGACATGGTAGGCTTCCATGATATTTTTCTGAGGAGAAAGACAGTGGTGGTTACCCATCCCCGCTTCTCCTGTGCAGTGGATGGCCTCTGGCACAGCCATGGTGCAGGTATTAATGCAAGAGTCTTGAATGACAAGGCCAGAGCCATGACAAAAGGCCGTTGGGTCCAACATGTCACTATCTGTTGTAGTCCTCTTCTCGTCGCTGGCACAAAGCACCTGACCAAAAGCATCTCATGGGAGGAAAGGGTTCATTTTGGCTTACAGCTCCAATGGGAAGCTCCCTGACGGTAGGGAAGCCTGTAACCAAGGGGAGCTGGCTCTAACACTCCGAAGCCCTCCAACACACCTCCTCCAGCAAGGCTCCATCTGCTGAGGACCAAGCATTCAGAACACACGAGTTGCCTGGGGGACACTATTCAAACCACCATGCTGGAGAAAATGGAACTCAAAGGAAAAGAACTCGAGACTGCCCACAGATACTGACTGGAATACCTATATATAATAACTATATATACTCTTCCAGCTCACATGACCAGAGAGGGGAGACGCTTCCGTAGTGTAGATGGGGACACCGGCCTAAAGCAGCAGGGATGGCTCGGGGTCCATTGCAGAAGAGGTGGTGGGAAGAATGTAAGAGCCATAGGAAGGGTAGGACTGCTTGCAATCCATGACCTCACAGTGCCTGAAGCTACCTACACAAGACCTTCATATAGGAGGAAAAGACGATGACGTCAGAAGAGAGACTAATTGCAAAGAAGGGATTCTGTGGAGAGAGGACTTGGGGGAGGGAGGGATGTATGGGTGAGAACTTAACAATGTGTGGTCTACAAAGCAGCTTGATACAAGGAGTCATCCTTATGAAACTAGGAGGAAGAATATGTGTGTGTGTATGCCAGACAACAAAAGACCAAATCTAGAGTCTCTCTCCCTCCCTTCTCTGTTTTTTGAGGCAGGGTCTCATTCTAGCCCAAGTTTGTCTGTAGCCCAGGTTAGCCTCAAACTGATGTGGATTTTCCCACCTCAGCCTCCACAAATGCTGGGATTACAAATGTGAGCCACCACACCCAGTTTAGGATGATTTAGGTCATCTTAAACTGACAAAATCATGGGCCGGAGATATGGCTCAGCGGTTAAGGCGCTTGCCTGCAAAGCCTAACAGCGGGAGTTTGATTCCCCAGGAACCCACATAAAGCCAGATGCACAAAGTGATGATGCATGCATCTGGAGTTTGTTCACAGCGGCTGGAAGTCCTGGTGTTCTGTCTCTGCTTGCAAATAAATATTTTTTAAGCTGCTGGTGGAAGGAGAGGGTCTATTTTGGCTCACGGTCTGAAGGGGAAGCTTCATCATGGCAGGGAAAGCCTGGCAGAGCAGAGGCTGGCATCACATCTTGTCACCTGAGCTGGGAGGAAGCAGCAAGAGTGAGCGAGCTCTGAACACCCAGTGGGCTGGTAAGCTTGGACTGGGGTGAATGCTCTGCTATAGCTCAGCCCTGACTCCCACTGACCAGCCCAGGCCAGAGGCACCTGGGGCATCTGGGAGGCGAGACCACCCACCTGGATCACGCTTTCCTTCCGGATCTGGCCCTCCAGGAGCATGGTGCCCCGCCACTGCAAGTACCTCTCCTGATGGGCTTGGATCTCCATGGTGAGGGTGGAGGTCTGGCTTCGGAACTTCTCTACATTGATGGTGGGCTGAGGCAATGTGAACAACAGATGCCCTTCCATGAGATCTTCCTGGGAGATGGGTACCCCAAACTCTTGGTTCAGACCTTTGACCATGGGCGAAGAAGGCAGCAGGCCTCTCACAATCACATCCTTGAGCTTCGTGCTGCTGTGGCAGATGTCGTGGACCCTGGAATGAAGAATGGCCACCCTCAGCCTCACCTGCCGAGCAAGAGAAGTGTAACTGTCCCCGTCTCACAGCACAGCTGAGCTGGACTTCTGACACACGCCTCCCTCCCTCTTCCTCCAAGTCCCCCAAAGCGAGAAACTACTCACATACATGCAGCATGCACCAGAAAGAGCTGGTGGGAGGAAAGGGTTGATTTCAGCTCACAGATCTGAGGCGAAGCAGGGAGAGCATCAGGGTGCAGATAGAATGTGGCATCTTGTCACAGCAGCAGAAGGAAGGAGTCTCAGAGTGAACGAGCTGAACTAATAAACCTAAAAACCTCAAAGTTCACTGCCCCTAATGACACACCTCCTCCAGCAAGGCTCCACCGCCCGGAGGCTCCACAAATTGCCACCAACTGGGGAGAGCTTGAGGCCCGAGCGGTGGCTTTGGCCTCATCAGCCCTAGAATCCCTAGTGGCAGTCTCTCCGGGCTCCGGCTATCAGAAGTCCACCACTTGGCACCCAAACACATCACTTTTAAATCGTAACATTCTGCCCCTGGCGCCTAAAATCTTGTTTCATCTCATAATAGAAAACCTATTTGGTCCAACTTTTCAGAACAGACGTTAAGTCCTGCAGCTCCTATCTGGTACCTGGGGCTTGTGATGGAACCATCTTGCTTCCAGGAGCCTCAGAGAGCAACATGGTTCCAGCAGTGTACAGACCCTCTCTCTCAGGCAGACTCCACTTGAGCAGGCTCCGTTTTGTACTTGTACTTTCCTCAAGGAACATGTCATGGTCCTGGCTTCTTCGACCTCTCGGGGTCCCTAATGACACTTAGGCTGCACCCTCACAGCTTTACACAATAGCATGCAGGGCCTCCTCACAGGGACTCTAATTCTTCCATAAGATGCTTGGCTTCACTGACCCTAGTGCAAGCCTCCATGACCCCTTCACTCTCTCCCTTTCGGGCCAGTTAAACCAGCACCACGTGGACAGTTCTTCCAAGTTCAGGCAGCCAGCTCTAGAGGGAGAGCCTGGCCCCCTTGGACCACAGAGACATTGGCCTGTGTGCCTCCCGGGCTGACCCTGCGGGAACACACTTCCCTTTTCCTGAGGAGCCCTTGCAGTGGCATTCTTGGCTTAGGCTCTCTCCTTTCAAATGAATTTGGATTTTCACCAGAAGGAGCCTTGAATGGGTGAAGTCTTTCCTGTTGTCTCAGCACAGAGCACAAGCTTTCTTCTCTTTAACAAAGCTCATCTCGAATAATTATAGCTGCCTTCTCAGCCACATTGCCTGCAACTTTAAGCTCATTCCTTTAGGGCTGGAGAGATGGCTCAGTGGTTAAAGGCACTTGCTTGTAAGGCCAGATGGCCCAGGTTCAATTCCCCAGACACAAAGTAGTACATTAGTGCATGCCCCTGGAGTTAGTTTACAGTGACAGGAGGCCCTGGTGTCCCCCCCCCCATACAAAGATTTGAAGCTCATTCCTTTCCCACTAAATATCACACTGTTCATCTTTCCGTTCTATGTGATCTCTCACTGGCAACCTGGGTCACAGCATGAGCAGTAACCATGGCGCAGCTTAAGTGTTCCCGTCTTGAAATGTCTCCCACCCAGTGCTGAGTCAGCCACTTGGCTCCTGTCTGCTCCCACCTGGCCTGCAGCGTGTGGGGTGTCCCTCCTATGCGACCTCTACCCACCTGGTCAGCGCCTGGAAGACCAGGCGTGGCACTGCCCTGCGCACATAGAGCATCGGCTGCCTCAGGAGCTGGGACATGGGCATGAACAGGTGCACGTGGTACAGAATCGTCCCCAGGTCCGCGTAGACGCGGTGGTGGAACAGCAGCCGGGAGTTGTACAGCACCTTACATGCTACTACGCGCCTAGAGGCAGAGACCCTGCGAGGAAGGGGACTGACGTCACCTGAGGGCCCTGGGAACAGTTCTTTTGTTTTAGCTTGTTTCAAAGCAGTAAAGGGGGGGCTGGGTAGATTGAGTCCAGTTTGTCAAGTGCTCGCCTTGAAGCATGAGGACCTGACGTAGATCCCCCAGAACCCATGGAGGAAAACCAGCAACAACAACAGGTCTGACCTAGGGGCACACGCTTGTAACCCCAACGCTAGGTAGGCACACGCAGGTGGATCCTGGGGGCCATTCTAGCCTGCTTAGTAGTTCCAGGCCAGTGAGAGACCCTCTCATGGGGAGCTGCACCTGAGTTTGTCTTCTGGTTTACACAGCAAAGAAAATGTATTATCAGTGTTTGCATCTGGTAGACTCAACCGCCAAGTGGAAGGAAGGGCCTGGGCTGTGATGGCTGAGACCTGCTGGCTGGGGAGTTGAACCCAAACTGGCAGGCTTTGCAATCAAGCCCCTTGGACTGCTGAGCCATCTCCCAGGCCCTCCTCAATCTTTCTGGCAGGTCTCACAGCCCAGTTTGGCTTAGGATTTGCAGTCCTCGGCACCCACCTCCCACGTGCCTGCACCCACCCCCAGTCACTGCCCCATGTACCATGATGCACACCACACCCCATGCACACTGAAGGACGTGTGAGCTGTTTCTGTTCTTAAAAAATGAGAGCTTCGTATTTTTTTTCTTTTTCTTTCTCTGTCTCTCTCCTAGACTTGCCTCAAATTCGATGTACAACCACGGATGACTTTGAACTTCTGACCCCGTGCCTTTACCTCCTGAGTACTAGGGATCAAATCCAGGGCTAGGCCAGCACTCTACCAGCTGAGTTTCATCCCCCCCATTTCAACAAGTGTGTATCATATTCTGTGAACATTCATGTACAAGTTTTGGGTGGATATATGATTTTGGTTGTCCTGGAGGCACCTGGAGAGAAGGCCTGCTTCTCTCTGGTGCCTGTCAGTCAGCGTATCGGGACAGGGTACAATTCACAGTGGTACCATCCCTCTTGGATGGACAGAGTCACTTTCTGGACTCTTGTCAGCACAAGGGGCCTTGTCAGAACGAACTCTCACGAAAGAAGGGACCCCATCTAACCAAAGAGGATGCATTCAAACTGTGAAAGGAAGGGGGTGAGCACATCAGCAAAACTCAAGAATGAAAGAGCCTGGGCCAGGCACGTGCCGGCAAGGGTTCGATTCCCCAGTTCCCGCATAAAGCTAGATGCACAAGGTGGTGCATGCATCTGATCTGGTTGGGGCTTCTTCGTAGACAGCAACAGAGTCCCTGGTGTGCCCCCATATTCTCTCTTTCTCCCTCATATATATATAATGAAGGGCCACCTGTTCCAGCCCCCTTAGACACTTCTGCTTCTTCAATGTCCCCCCAGTGACCACGTGGGTGCCCCCCCCCCGGGCCCCTCAGAGAAGAACAGATCCCCACAGCCTTGGCAACCCTCTCAGGACCACAGCCAGGCCTGAGCCAGACAGCCCTCCTCACCGGGCATCTGCATCGTGAACCATCCTAAACTCCACCTCTACCACCACAGTGCAGCCTGCCTGCCCTCGAGGACCCCGAACCTGACCTTGACTCTGGAAGCCTTCTCCGCTCTCCCCTGGCCCAGCTCTCCTTCCCTCAGAGTGTGACAGCAGCCACCTGCCTCCTCTGGTAGCTCTCCCACAGCTGCCTCAAGCCATGGTCCGCCAAGCCTTCCAGAATGAGGAGGTGGAGCTTCCCGTCCAGCAGGTGGAAGCCGGTGAGCACATCGAGGTGCTGCTGGTCTCGGATCTTCACGGGGATCCGAAAGGCCGACAGGATCTGCTGGATGTTCTGCGTGGGGTAGCTTTGGAGCTCCAAGGCCTTGGCATTGATGGCCGTGATGTCCCGCATCAGGCCGTGTAGGACCAATGGATTTTTGGACTCAAACACAAAAATAATGCGGCCGAACTGGGTGCCTTCGAAGTCAAGCTCGGGAACGGGGACACTGGCGCTCAGGGGCACGGCGATGTCCACTCTCAGTTTGAGCAGGGAGTCGGCCTCCATGTAGTTGCCCATGGGCATCGGGCTGTGCTGGAGGACATCTGTGGGGACCCGAGACCCTACACCCTTCCTGTTCCTGCCGTCCTGGCTCTGGTCGGTGGGCTGCGGCTCACAGTTTTGGATGGGGACAACCAGGTTCAAGTACTTGTGGCCGAGGAGGAGTTCGGCAAAACTGACCCGAGCGACCCCGTAAGGGTCCCACAGCTTCTTCTGGGACTCAAAAGGGTTGTTCTCTGTCTTCTTGGGGGAGATCAAAGCCTGAAAGTTGACGTAGGAATCCAAGGGGTCCTCTCCAAACAGAACAGGCTTCCGAGTGCAATCCTCTGACTTTCGGTCCCTGTCGTGAACTTCCACCACCATCGGGGGACCCTCCAGGTACTCCCTCAGGTCACTGGGGTGAATGGCCCCCAGGAAGATGACGTTGATATCCTGGAAGTAGACTTGGGTTCCGTGGGGTTGGCCCTTGGTCTCATGAACCGGAGTTTTGTGGAACTGGTACTTGCAGTACACAGGAGTGCACAGCCTCTGTGAGAGAGCAGACAGGAGCAGACGTCACGCACGGGGCTGGGAGAGGGCCCGGCGGACAAGGCACGTGTCTGCAGAGCCTAACACCCCGGGTTTGATTCCCCAGTACCCACGTTAAGTCAGATGCACAAAGTGGCGCGTGCATCTGGAGTTTGTTTGCAGGGGCTCACTTCTCTCTCTCTCTTTCTCTCTCTCTCTCTTCTCTCTTTCTCTCTCCTCTCTCTCTTTCTCTCTCTCTCTCTCTTCTCTCTCTCTTTCTCTCTCTCCTCTCTCTCTTTCTCTCTCTCTCTCCTTACAAGTAAATAAAAAGTATTTTTACAAAATTCACACGCTGCCTCTAGGAAAGAGGCGCCCAAAGGAAGCACCTGACACCGTGCTCACACCTGTAGCTGCATTCCTTCTTCACTGGACACTACACGCATGCCCACGCACGCCCACATAAGCCCACGCTGTGAGGTCTGCACAGACCTGCAGGCATGATGCACGTGAACACACCAAGACTGGTGGCCGGCACTGAGCGGGGCCTTGATGGCAATTAGTCTCTTTCACTTCCCTTCCTAACAGCAAGTGCCATGAAGACTCGGGCCATGTGTCTTTATTCAAACCTGCGCTTCTAGTTTCTCAAGGCTGGGCACAGAAAAGGTGGCCAAAAGAAGTTTGGTGTTTTTATTTAAAAATTATTTATTTAGGACTGGAGAGATGGCTCAGCGGTTAAGGCACTTGCCTCCAGTGCCTAAGGCCTGGACCAGGTTCCACATAAGCCAGACCCACAAGGTGGTGGCCCTAGTGTGCTCTCTCTCTCTCTCTCTGCTTGAAAATGAATAAATAAAATATTTTTTAATTATTTATTTATTTATTTGAGAGAGAAGAATAGGCACTTCAGGGCCCCCTGCCACTGCAAAAGAATTTAAGATGCATGTGCCACTCTGTGCCCACTCATTCTCTCTCGTTCTCTCTCAAATAAAAATAGTGGGCCAGGGAGATGGCTCAGTGATTTGAGGCCCTTGCTTGCCAAGTCTGCTGGCCCAGGGTTCAGTTCCCTGGTTCTCTTTCTCTCAAATGATTATAACAAAATATTAATAAGTAATATGAAAACCCAGCAGGCATGGTGGCCAGCACTTTAGTCCCAGCACTTGAGAGTCTGAGGTAGGAGGATCACCATGAGTTCAAGGCCAGCCTGGGCTAGGATGAGAGCCTGCCTCAAAAAAAAGGGGGGGAGAAAGCCAGGTATGGTGCCTTTAATCCCAGCACTGGGGAGGCAGAGGCAGGAGGATCCCCGTGAGTTCAAGGTCACCCTGAGACTACATAGTGAATTCCAGGTCAACCTGGGATAAAGCAAAACACTACCTTGAAAAAACAAGGGTTGGAGAGGTTGCTCAGTGGCTAAAGGCACTTGTTTGCAAAGCCTGATGGCCCAAGTCTGGTTCCCCAGCCCCCATGTGAAGCCAGGTGCCTAAAGAGGTGCATGCATCTGGAGAACGGCTGCAGCGGCAGAAGGGCCTGGTGCACCCATGCATTCTCGCTCATTTTCTCTCCCCTTCTATCTCTGCTTGCAAATAAATAAATAAACAAACTTTTAAAAAAATAAACCAGGCGTGGTGGTGCACACCTTTAATCCCAGCACTCAGAAAGTAGAGCTAGGAAGATGGCTGTGAGTTCAAGACCAGCATTGGGACTGCAGAGTGAGTTCTAGGTCAGCTGGGGCTAGTGTGAGGCCTTAAAAAATTAATTAAAATAAATATCTGGGTTTTTTAGCCAGAAAAATGAAAGACTATTACAGCCCACCCCTAGACTGGCAGAAAACATGTGTAATGCATACATGTCCACCAGCATGGAAAGCTGTTTTGTTTGTGGTGCTGAGGGTGGGAGCCAGGACCTTGCATCTACGAGGCAAGTGCTCTACTGCTGAGCTATAGCGCAGTCCATAGGGTCTGGATGTCTGTGTCCTCTCCAGGACCCTCTATGAAAATGTCCGTGATAGGCTACAGCATCCCAATAGGGTGGTGTTAGAAGGCGAGGCTTTCAAGAGGCAACTAGGGAGCCAGCTACGGAGCCCGCTACATAAGAAGGGTTGGTCTATGGGGAAGATGCCCTCACCAGGCACTGGAGAGGCCGAGACTTCCAGAACTTCCAGAAAGGTGAGAAGTACCTTTCTGTTACTTAGAAGGTGTTTACCTTACTTATATTTTGGTTATAGTAGCCCAGAATGACAAGACAGTATCTGACAGGGCTCATATCCACAACATGAAAGGGATTAAAGGCGTGCGCCACCACGCCCGGCTTTAAATTATTTTATTTACTTACTTGTTTGAAAGCGGAGAGAGAGAGAACAGAGAGAGAGAGAACAGAGAATGGGTGTGACAGGGCCTCTGGCTGCTGCAAACAAACTCCAGATGCATGTGTCACTGTGCATCTGGCTTTATGTGGCACTGGGGAATTGAACCCAGCTCGTTAGGCTTTGCAGGCAAGTGCCTTAACCACTGAGCCATTTCTCCAGCCCTAAAATATTGTTTCTTAAAAGAAAGGCTCAAGATGGAACATGGGAGGGCTGGAGAGATGGCTCGTCTGGTAAGGCACTTGCCTCCAGTGCCTAAGGCCCTGGGTTCATAAGCCAGACCCACAAGGTGGTGGCCCTGGTGCGCTCGCTCTCTCTCTCTCTCTCTCTCTCTCTCTCTCTCTCTCTCTCTCTCTCTCTCTCTCTTTCTCTGTATCTCTTTGCTTGAAAATTAATAAATATTTTTTTAGAAAGATGGAACATGGGAAAATGACTTTGAACCTGGAATTCCATGCCCAGCCGAATGATCTACCAAGTCTGTGGGTAAAATACAGACCCTTTCAGACATGAGGCAACCTGGGAGGGCAGGGGGGTTACTGGAGGATGTACTCCTGCAAGTCCCAGAGAGGGGGATCCAATCAGAGAAGAAGAAGGAATTCCCAGAAAAACAGCAGGAAGCAGCTGGGTGCCGCTGGGTCACAGAGAAGCCCCAGTGATGGACACCTGTGAAGTCTATTGTCAAGAACTTAATCTCTTCTGTGTCTCCCATGGCAACATGAGTGATAAGTCATGGTGGTTTGAATGTGAAGTGTCCCCTAGAGCCTCGGACAGGGTGTCCGTGGTTAAGCCAGAAACTCTACCCCCAGCTGGTGGAGCCTTCGGGAGGTGGAGCCTTGCTGGGGGAGGGGGTCACGGGGGGCCCTGGGGTTGACTAGTCCCGCCCTCTGGGGGGTCCAGAGCTGGCACCCTCGGCTGTTCTCTCTCTGTGACTGATGCGTGAAGATGTGGGCCATTTACCGCACTTGCTCAAAACTGCCAGCCTGAAATAAGCCCTGTCCCGTCATCAGCTGCTTCTGGCGGGTGCTCCTCCCAGCGAGAAGACCACTTTTCTCGGGAAGGGGCCCCAGGGACCCCGGCCGGCACAGAGCAGGCAGGGAGGGGACAGGGCTTGCTCTTACCTCCAGCTCCGGGATGGGCACAGGCTCGGTGGGGAGGCAGGAGGCACACTTGATCCTTATAGTCAGGGGGTTCAAGTCGCGCTTCTGTTCCTCTGTCATGATCGGAACTTCTGTTTTTAAAGTCAAAAAACAATCTAAAATGTTGGCTGACTTCTCACTGCCCCGAGTGATGACCGTTTGCCATCCTAGGAAGGAAGCCACACAGCATTAGCCCTTTACTCATGCCAGGGCCAGAAGGAACAGGAGAAGAGCCCATGATTAAATCCTAATCAAGGGGAAACCTACAAGAAAAACTGAGACGTCAGTGATGTGATCCCGGCACTAGGGAGGCAGAGGCAGGAGGATCTCAAGTTCCAGGCCAGCAGGTACTCCAGAGTGACACCCTGTTTCCAAAAACCACCGGCTGTGACAAAGCTTAGTGGTTGAGAGCTTTGCCAACATTCATACCCAAGGCTGTGAACTCCTCCCCCAGAACTGGGGGAGGAGAAAATGGGAGACACCACAAGAGGACTGTTCAGAAGTGTCATTGACTTTCTGGGGGGGGGGGGTTCTTGTCATTTCATCCTGATCATCTTTTTTTTAATATTTATGTGGATACATACAGAGAGAGCGAGAGCGAGAGAGAGAGAGCGAGAGAGAGAGAGAGAGAGAGAGAGAGACAAAGAGAGAGAATGTCAGCATTGGCGTGCCAGGGTCTCCCTCCTGCCACTGTAACCAAACTCCAGATGCATGCGCTACTTTGGGCATCTGACTTTATGTGGGTACTGAGGTATCTAACCTGGACCGATCATCAGGGTTTGCAAACCAGTGCCTTGAACTGCTGAGCCATCTCTCCAGACCTGGTCAGGTGTTTTGTCCCAACAACAAGTAGGTAACTCAATTACATAGTTCTTGTGTGTGAACTTTGCAAATGACAATGTCGTCCTCTACTGTTAACAAGTTGGGGACACACACACACACACACACACACACACACACACACACACACACAAAAGCTGGGTGTGGTGGTGAACACCTTTAATCCAGCACTAGGGAGGCAGAGGCAGGAGGATCGCCATGAGTTCAAGTCTACCTTGAGACTACATAGTGAATTCCAGGTCAGCAGAAACCCTACCTTGAAAAAGGGCAAAATAAAAAATAAAATCAAGGGCTGGAGAGATGGCTCAGTGGCTAAGGCACTTGCCTCCAGTGCCTAAAGCCCTAGGTTCAATTCCCCAGTATCCACATATGCCAGACCCACAGGTGATGGCCCTGGTGCTCTCTATCTATCTATCTATCTATCATCTATCTATCTATCTCTGTATTTCTTTCTCTGCTTGAAATAAATAAATAAAATATTTTTTTAAATAAAATCAAGTTGGACAGGTCTGCAAGGGTGCAGGTTCATCTCTACTTTCTTTGCTGAAGCAAAGGAGTCTTCCGTCAGACCTCCCAATGTTCCAGCTGCCACCTCGCCACCAGAGACGCCGCCTCTATGTGCAAGGTCCTCCACTGAGCTGTCACACGTGTCCACTCTGACACCTGGACCTGACAGACTCTCTCTCCTCTGGGCTGGTTCCACCGCAGACTAGAGCCTGCACCTCTGCAGACCAGCCACTAGAGGGCACACACGCCACATTATACTCCAAACCAGGAAAAAAACAAGTCATATAACTGCTCAAAACCTAATCTGAGATTTCATCAAGATATCCAAATAACGGGCTGGAGAGATGGCTCAGCGGTTAAGACACTTGCCTCCAGTGCCTAAGGCCTCGGGTTCAATTTCCCAGGACCCATATAGGGACCCACAATGTGGTGGCCCTGGTTCTTGTTCTCTCTCTCTCTCTCTCTCTCTCTCTCTCTCTCTCTCTCTCTCTCTCTCTCTCTCTCTCTCTCTCTCGATTGAAAATGAATAAATAAAATATATTTTTTAAAAAAGATATCCAAATAAATACTTATATGTTTACCAGAACACAGCCTATTTTATAAATTATTGGAAATTTTGCAAAGCAAAATAAATCCTGCCACTGACCTGTGTGGCATTGGGTAGGTTCCTTATTGTTCTTAACATTGTCTCGACCACCTCCATGTACAGCATGGCCACAGTCCCCTCCCACCTTCCCCTAACCCCACTCTACTGAATCCCTTCCTTTTTTCAATTTTTATATTTTTGGTTTTTCAAGGTAGGGTCTCGCTCTAGCCCAGGCTGACCTGGAATTCACTATGTAGTCTCAGGTTGGCCTCAAACTCATGGCGATCCTCCTACCTCTGCCTCCTGATACTGGGATTAAAGGCGTGCACCTCCATGCCCTGCCTGGATCCCTTCTTTTTTCCAACTAGTCTTTGTTCTATTTTTTTAATTTTATTTATTAGCAAGCAGAGAGAGAGAGCAAGAGAGAGAGAGAGAGAGAGAGAGAGAGGGAGAGAGAGAGGGAGGCAGAGAAGAGAATGGGCGCGCCAGGACCTCCAGCCCCTGCAAATGAACTTCAGATGCATGCGCCACTCTATGCATCTGGCTCTGCGTGGGTGCTGGGGAATCACACTCAGGTCGCCTAGGCAGGCGAGCGCCTTGACCTCTGAGCCATCTCTCCAGCCCATCTTTGCTCTATTTTGATGTCATCATATTTTTCCTTCCTATTTCACAAGTCTTGTGGTAGCATCAGCCACTGTGAGGTCATGAATGTCAAGGGCACTCTGTGTCTGAGACAGTATCACAAAGCACTCCTCCCCTTCCTCTGGCGATTACATTCTTTCTACCACCATTTATTTATTTATTTATTTATTTATTTATTTATTTATTTATTTATTTATTTATTTATTTTGGTTTTTCAAGGTAGGGTCTCAGGCCCAAGCTGACCTGGAACTCACTATGTAGCCTCAGGGTGGCCTTGAACTCACACAGATCCTCCGAGTGTTGGGACTAAAGGTGTGTACCACCACACCCGGTGTTCACCACCTCTTTTAACCTTTTTTTCTCACCAAAAAAGATGGTAAGGATGACAAGCCCTGTCCCCCACACTCATGGGGAGGGTGCAGGTCCTTTGTGAAAAATGATATGAAACATGGAGAATGCCTAAAAATGGCTTCGTTCCCTCTACTGGAAACTTTTGGAAGAACCTACAGGAAGCGTTTATAGAAAGCAGCCATGATCCCTGGTTTCCTTGGACTTTGGAATCAAGCAGATAGGGTCACCTAAGCCGTGAGGTGTGGGGCCCTGTTTCTGGGGTACCAGCCCCCCACCAAGGGTGGCTACCAGCAAGGAGCGGCATGACAGCGAGCTGGATGGAGAAGACGCACGGCTTCCAGAAGCTGGCCGCCAGCTTCGGGTCGGCTTCCTCTTCCACCAGAGATTTCTTGGCAATCTTGGAGTGCTTCTTCTTCACCTCGGAGTCTCTCCCTTTGACTGACGAGGCCAAGAAAGGAAAGAACTGTTAAGGAGAGGCTTACATCTGCTGCATCGGGTTAGGAAGGTTCTAGAAGGTCTTCTTCAAGGAGCAGGGATGTTCTGCGTCCACACAGGAGCTAGCCGGAGATACGGGCAGCCACTCGGAGACCAGGTCGGATGCCCCAGAGCAAGGCTTCCACCTCGTCTGTCAGGGGGAGCAGTGCCCGTCTCCAGCTCTCTCCCCCATCAGCCTTGCCCACCCTCCTGGCATGGTAAGAGGAGGGAAGACCACCTCCACCCCAGTCCTACTTCTGCACCCCAGGCAGCTCTCTCCCTCCTGAGCAGCTCCTCTCCTCTCCAGAAAACTCGCTCCTGGCCTTCACTTCCCCTCTGCTCCCAGTGCAAGTATCTCCCCTGCGCTTTCCCTCCTCCCTCCTCCCTCCCTCCCTCCCTCCCTCCATTTTCTCTTTCCCTCCCTCCACCACAAGCCTCTGACATGATGCTGCTTGTATCCCTGGGGTCAGGGCTGCTGGGTCCGGGCAGTGTGTGGAGAGGTAGGACTCTGCTCACAGGGTCAGTGAAGCCCCAAGCAGACAGCAATCAAAACCAAGGGCCTGGTGGTCCCTTGCCCCTAGGAGTCCCCTGGGCAAACATCCTGGGCTCTCACACAGGCACAGAGTGGTATGTGTGGGGACCATGAGACACGGGAAAGATTCAAGGTCCCTAAACAGAACTGGATGGAGGCGGGCCCATCATTTGGTGGGGTTCACAGCAGAAGCAGGATGAAGGTGCAGGCTCTGCATACATGGACAAGAATACACTCGAAGGAAGTTGAGAGCCAAGAGGAACTTGAAGACATAGAGGATCGAGCCATTTTTTTCCTCGTAGAAAGAAAAACACACTGTTATTTGAAATGTGAGAGAGAATGGGACCACGGGAGACGCGAGGAGAAGGGTGGACCCCTCAGAGGGCAGGATGCAAGGAGCGCTTATGGGTTGTCTTTCATTTCTTGTTTTTTCGGTAGCCCAGGCTGATCTGGGCTCATGCTGCAGCCCCAGGCTGGCCACAAACTCAGTGGTCATCCTCCTACCTCTGCCTCCCAAGGGCTGGGACTAGCGGTGTGCACTGCCACACCCGGCTATTAGTTTCCTTTCTTTTAAAGAAAAAGGAGAAGAAAGACAGGATAATATGGCAAAATATTAGCACCTAAATTGTGACTGTAGTTATTATATTTCTCTTATTTTTCCTATATTTATTCCAAAATAAAAAGAGAGCTCAGGGTGGGGACTGGATCAGCCGTTAAAGGTACTTGCTTCCAAAATAAAAAGTGTTCGGAGAATCTCACTAACAGGGAAAGCATGTTTTTCTGGAGAAGAGAAAATTCCAGAAGACTTGTGAGTATGTGGGCCAGATTCCAAGCCCTCCGCTATAGAAGTCAGCCAGGGGCTAGACCCACAGTCCTTCCTCCACAGCCATAGGCTGTGAATCCAGATCCGTCTGTGGCTGATTGACAGCTCAGTAAACAACTGTAGAAGCTGCGACTGGACCAGCATGAAATGGGCCTGGAATGGCTCTAGAAGCTTCCACTCTAGACACCCGCCTGCTGGCTGGAAAACTGGCAAGGGAGCCCAGGCTGAGAAGGGGAGGTGATTTAGCAGCTTCTGGGGGTTCTGGTTGCTCTACAGCCTGTGACTAAGGTCACCACCAGTCCACCGACATGAGGTGCTGTCCCTTTACCTCCCCAAGAAGCCCTTCTTGTCTTCCGGGGAGTCATCCAAAATCCCACAAACCTCAACCCAAACACATGGAGTTGTAATTGTTCCCTTGAAAGATTCCTTTGGACATTAGAGATTTGCATGTGTGTGTTTGCACGGCTTATGCACCACGAATGCAAAGCTGTTGGTGGAGTGGAACAGAGGAGAATGGACAGACAGATGGAAAGAAGGAAGGAATGAAAGAGGGAGGGAGGGAGGAAGGATGAATGAATGAAGGTGTGTAGAGTTTTAGATTTCAAGAAAGCTGCCTCCCCTGTCACCTGCACCCACAGGTGTGCCTAGGACCAGATGGCTCCTGTGGGGAATTGACTGGATGAGGAGTGAGACTCTCTCCCCCCACCACCTGTGGCCCTGGGTGGGGAAGTGACACAAGCCTCACTGCACGCACTCCAGAGAATCCCAGTGAGTGGCCATAGGCGCAGACCCAGGAAGGAATAGCCCCCAGTCACATAGGCTTGAACCTCATGTGCCCCTTCCTCACAGTACAGGTCTCCCCTTTCCCTTTCCAGAAAGTTCTTTACACAGGGTTCCAAGGGTTCCCTCTCTTTTGCTTTGGATCCTGGCATTCAATAAAACTTTGTCCCCAAGAATCTGTCTGTCTAGGTCCTCTATTACAAACCCTGAACCCGACATCAGGCATCCAGCTCTCAGCCAGGTACAGAGAAGCCTGACTGAAGTACCTGAGTTTGGAATAGTTAATAATTCCTCCAGTCCGATTCGGTTAGAGAACTTGACACTCACTTACCCTGAGCCTTCTGTTTTTCTATGAGCGTCAGGAGGCTGCTCAGGGAGGCCTTCTCAATGAGCTCCTTGATCTCCTGCATGGTGATCCCGGCCAAGGACATGGGGGGCGTCTTCACAGGGCTCGGCCTGGAGGCCCACAGAGGAAGCACAGTAGAGAGAAACCCAAGGACCACCCACTGGCGCAGAGGATAACAGATCTGTAAAAGGATTATTGGTTCCCTCTCCAGGGCTTCTGAAATCAGTGAGCTCCTGAAGGCCTGGAGATCTTATCAGATAAGATGCAGAGCCTGTGGCAGCCCGGACCGCGGTCCGGAGCCCATTCAGGGGTCCATACAAAGCATCAGGTTCAAACAAACTAGAAAATGGAATGGAAAATAATATAGTTTTTTAAAGTAGCTAAAACCAGAAAACATCTAGAAATTCACTTAAAGGAATTCAGGAACTGCCCACAATATCTAAAGGAAGAGAAAAATCAAGCCCTGAACAGGTTAAGTGAATTTTATTTCATGATCACGGGTGGGATAATTTGATAAATAAATATTAATTTTCCTAAATTAATCAATACAAAAACAAATTTTTTTGTTTTTTTTTTTTTCTTTTTTTTTCAAGGTAGGGTCTCAATCTAGTCCAGGCTGACCTGGAATTCACTATGTAATCTCAGGGTGGCCTTGAACTCATGGCAATCCTCCTACCTCTGCCTCCCCAGTGCTGGGATTAAAGACGTGCGCCACCACGCCCGGCTCCAAAAACAAAATTTTAAAGTCAAGATTGTTATTAGCTGGATGTGGTTATGCGCACCTTTAGTCCCAGCTTTAGGAGGCTGACGCAGAGGACTGGCTCGAGCTCAGGAATGACAGGAGGGACTGTGACAGGA
>PVHP010038417.1:0-16897 GCA_004024765.1 Zapus hudsonius | reverse complement strand
GGTCAGCCAGAAATGGAGGGAGAGGGAGAAAGGAAAGGAAGAGGAAGAGGAGGGAGGGGAAGAGAAAGGAAGAGAGAAAAAGGGAAGGTGGAGGAGAGGCGAGTAAGGAAGGGGAGGGAGGAAGGGAAAAATTGCAATTTAAAATATTTTATTTATTTATTTTCAAGCAGAGAGAGAGAGAGAGAGAGAGAGAGAGAGAGAGAGAGAGAGAGAGAGAGAGAGAGAGAGAGAGAACGGACATTACAGTGCCTAAAGCCACTGCAAAGGAACTTCAGACACATGTGCATCTGGCTTTATGTGGGTGCCAGGGATTGAACCCCGGTTGTTGTCATGCTTTGCAGGCAAGCAGTTAACCACTGAGCCATCTAACCCTAAAGGACTTTTAATTATCACCACTAGCTCAACAAATATAACACACT
The DNA here is from genome assembly GCA_004024765.1 of Zapus hudsonius. Lineage (NCBI taxonomy): Eukaryota > Metazoa > Chordata > Mammalia > Rodentia > Dipodidae > Zapus > Zapus hudsonius. The sequence goes on along the minus strand of PVHP010038417.1, from coordinate 16,478 downwards.
AAATTGTTAGCTATAATTACAAAATAAACACAGAGTAGGTGCCAAGTTTGATCTTCCATAGCTGGTTCAGTAAACAATCAAATAGACAAACAACAGAGAACAGACCAGGGAAGGCTAGATTCTTAGGAAGCATCACTCGACCTGTGGGCAAGAGCAATGTCTAGGTCCAGCCTTTCACAACAGTTAGCCAGGGGGCAGCCTGTGCCCTCAAAGCCAAGTTCGTCCAAGTATCTTAACCCAATGCTGAGTTCTTCATCTGTTCATTTTCAACATACAAGTGCATCAAGGGACCCCATGTACTGACTTCCTAAACATAAACCACAGGCAGAAGTCTGATTTCTGAGGCTCATGAAGACCATTTAATGGTCTAATGGACGGAAATGATGAGTCCTTTTCAAAGCACAGCTTAATCAGACAGGAAAAAGGATCATTTTTAAAAATTTAATATACAGGATCCCTTGCCACATGGACTAATACAGACAGCCCACGGAGGAGGATATCCAACTGATCAGGGATGGGGAGGGGGGGAATTGGGGAATTCGGGATAACAACACATTGTTTGCCCACTAAATAATGTAACTCATTATGGACAATAAATATATATTAAAAAAGATGAAATGCTTAAAGATAGCCAAAGAAGCAGATGAACTATATTGTGTTTGAAGATCCTTTTTGTTGTAGGGAGTACCGAATACCTCACCTTCTGAATGCTCCATTTCAAAGGATTGTGTGACAAGAAGGAATCTCTCTCCCTTCCTCTTCTGCTTTCCTCCCATCCCCCACATTGCATACACAAACCTTTAAAAGACTGGATAAGTATTGTCAGTTTTCAGTCCTCTTGGAAATTATTTCTTTTCATCTCCTCATGCACTTCTGGACAGTCCCATAGATTTTTATATCAAATTACACAGTTTCATGTAATTCAGATTAAGGTAGATCGAACATTTTGTTTTTTGTTTGTTTTGAGGTAGTTTTATTACTCTAGCTCGGGCTGACCTGAAACTCACTCTGTAACTTCAGGCTGGCCTTGAACTCATGACTATTCTCCTACCTCACCCTCCCAAGTGCTGGTATTAAAGGTGTATGCCTCCACGCCTGGCTTGAGTAAAACATTATTAATGGTTTGATGCTTGATTAACATATAGTTCTGGCTGTGACTCTAGCTTGTCAACTTGATTCATACATGATGACCATAAGTGAAGTAGGTTTTGAGTAAAGCAACTTGCTCTCTGTAACAAGGCTTGGCCTTATCCAAGAAATTGAAGGACTTAAGAGAGAAGTATCCCAAAGGAAGCATTCCCTCATGACTACAATCAGATGCCTGCCTGATTTCCCAGCCTGCTGACCTCAAAATCTAGACTGGATTCCACAGTGATTCTTGCCTGAGTTTGATGGCCTGCTCTCCAGAGTTTGGATTTGCCAGACTCTGCCAGCCTGACAGTCACATGCTCCATGCCTTCCTTCTCTTCATATATATCTTGGCTGCTTTTGTTATTGCTGTGATAAAATGCCCAGCATAAAGAACTTCAAGGGAGGAAAGGTTATTTTGGCCCAAAGCTTCTTAGATCTCTGTCTACAATCTGTGGTGGGTAGAATCCCACGATGATAGGAGCATGTGAAGGAGGGATTTAGTCACTTCACAGTAACAGGAAGCAGAGAGCAAGGAAAGGAAAATGGAGCAGATCTAACTTTGAAAAAATAGGAGCCTTGCTATCTGCTTGCTCCAGCTAGGCCCCCTTCTTAAAGTTTCCACAACCTCCCCAAATATTGCCACTGACAGAGGCCCATTGTACAATATATGAGTCTGTAGGGGCTATTTTATATTCAAATCATAACAATATATATGCATATATACACATACATGCATATAAGCACACATATTACTATTTATTCTGTTCCTTTGGTAAACCCCAACTAGTACATAACATCATTACCCCCTTTTTTTTACATGCTGTTCTTGTAACCATTATGTCTCTGCATTTTAAGCAAGATATGTAGGCTGGGACTATGGCTCAGTGCTAGAGCCTAGCTTGGCATTGTTGAAGACCTGGGTTCAATTCCCAGCACCAAAAGTGAGAAAGAGGGAGGGGAGGGAGGACCAGGAAGGATGCTGTAGATGGTTCTGCAGAAGCGCTCTGTGACCACCTAGGAAGGACTAAGCATAGCCATCTCAGGAGCAGGGGTTTGATTTTCTGTTGGTCTAGTCTATAGCTGGAGGAAGACCCAAGTGTTGGCCAAGACTTCTGGGAGGACTGACCCCAAGGCCCAAGAACAAGGAGTGAGACTCTCTCAGCCCCAGTTAACACAGTCTGTTCACGAGAGTCAGGAAGTGGACCACGAGGAGAAAAGACGTCTTTCTAATGTCTACTCAAGTCCTCAAGACGGTTTGGGAGCTGAGGGGGCTCCCAAAGAGTGGGTGAAGTAAGGAGAGAAGCCAATCGGCAGCTGGTGTGTTATATTGCAACGTGCACTTCTCATGAATGGAAGACCTGGTCTTTGTTTCGATGTGATGATCCTGATTTTGGACATTCTGAGAGTATGTGTCTGATGTCTCCCGGCTTTGGTTTGGGAAGTAGCCATCTTGCTGATCGGCTTTTGTGACTCTCCTCCCATGTCCACAGCTCCCTTCATTTATTCCTTCCAGTTCACTCTTTCTTCCCGCTCCCTTCTATGACCCTCTACTTCTATCTCTCAGGCCCACCCTGAGAGGGTAGGTCATTCTGCCTGCATAGGCCTTTTCTTCCATTTGACTTGTTTTAAAATGATTTTGCAATGCTGTTGGTATAAAGGCAAACAAAATCCACAAAGGAATATCATCATGTTCCTCTTTTGACTGGAAGAGAAAGTGAAACGTTCTCATGTCAAGTATTACGAGCTTTGGACCCTCTCTCTACCTCCTGTGTGTGATTGGGAATAAACAGTCACTGGCATACTGCTGCTCACTCAGGTGCCCTGAGGAACCATCTCTGCTCTTGTCCTGTCGTCTTTCTTATATCTCCTCTCACGCAGCTGCCGCTGTCAAGAGAGACCCTGCATACAGAGCATTTATGAGCTGGTCTACAGCAACCGCACACACTCGGCACCTACAGATATTCAGCTGTAGAATGAACTTGCACTGGTCACTATCTGCTCTGCTAGCCATGCTTTCTTTAATGACACTCTGAGCACGGAGAAGGCTAGGAATATGACTAAGAACACTAGTTCTCAAACTGAAGGACGCATCTACATTGCTGAACCACAGGGAGGAATTTCTGAAGCCATGCTGGCTGTTCTGTCCCCAGAACTCCTGATTCTGGAGGAAGGTTCAGATGGAGCTGGTCGCTGACATTTCTAACAGGTGCTCAAATAGCAAGGCACCTCCTAAGAGAAGTCTTGGAATGCCAGAGGTGGAACCCAGGGCCTCTGGCATACCCGCTAGTCAAGTGCTCTATCAGTGAGTGAGCTGTGTACCCTGCCCTGAGCCATTGTTGTGGACAACTGCATTTTCCCCAAAAATTAGAAGAGAGAAATTTTCAAATATGTTGAGTCAATTAATTATGCAAAAGGTGATCTAGCAATGCTGGAGAGAAAAGTCTCTTCATTGCAGTGACTGATCCGAACAGGATGAGCAAAGGAGTCTTGTGGAGAGAAAAGGTGCCAGTGAACAACTGTGTGCTGACTGTTGTCTGTGGGATTTCAGAGATGTGTGCACAATGCAGACAAGAAGCCAAATAATAATGCAGCCAATTCATGTCTGCCGTGTTCTTTGCTCAACCCACAACAATGCCAGCAGGGCCGCTCGGGCCCATCTGCTTCTCTCATAACTGATATGGGGTCTCTCTGGAAGGAAGCAACTTGAGAGTAAAAAGAATAGGCCAACAGAAAAGGCCTTATGTTATGAGGCTGTGCTTGAATAAAGTATAGCTTTTAACCCCCCTGGCTCTTCAGCGACCTTTAATACACTCCTGTGGTTTGAGTGCAATTTGTTGGCACACAGCCTTAATCCAGCTCTTGAGAAGCAGAGGCAGGAGGATCGCTGGGAGATCCAGGCCAGCCTGGGACTACAGAATGAATTCCAGGTCAGTCTGGGCTAGAATGAGACCCTACCTCAAGAAAGAAAGAAAGAAAGAAAGAAAGAAAGAAAGAAAGAAAGAAAGAAAGAAAGAAAGAAAGAAAGAAAGAAAGAAAGAAAGAAAGAAAGAAAGAAAGAAAGAAAGAAAGAAAGAAAGAAAGAAAGAAAGAAAGAAAGAAAGAGAGAGAGAGAGAGAAGAGAGAGGGAGAAAGAAGAAAGAAAGAAAGAGAGAGAAAGAAGAAAGAAAGAAAGAGAGAGAAAGAAGAGAGAGGGAGAAAGAAGAAAGAAAGAAAGAAAGAAAGAAAGAAAGAAAGAAAGAAAGAAAGAAAGAAAGAAGGAAATGCAATTTCTGAGTACCAAAATTCTCACAAATTAAGTTCATAGAATTTAATTTTGTAGGAAGGCTAGTACCGCCCACTGATTTTTATAGACGAGGGAACACAAGCTTGGGGTGAATCCTAAATGTAACTTGGCCACAGCAGAGCCTGGCTGGATTCCAGATACCTTCAGTGACAGTGTCCACGTGGCAGGCATTGTCCCTTACACTCCCAAATTGAACAGGAAAAAACCCATCTTTTCCCCATCAAATTTCAAAGTGGAAAGATGTATCCTTAACTCACTTTTCACTAATTTTAAAGGAAATGAAGAGAAATTACATAAACTTTGTCAGCAGAGACCCAAATTTTAAAGGTAACAATAACATCTGCTTGCTTGCTCTATGATGAACCCCTTTGGTGACCCAGAAATGTGCCACAGCGTAAATCCTCACAACCACATGCTGCTAATGATGGAGTCACTGGTTGGATTATTTGCCAATTTCACACTACCTTGAGCCTGCTATGCTCTCAGGAACTCTGTGAAACAGGCAGTGTATCAGACAGAACAACAAGGACTTTGGAGGTTGAATGCTTTAAAGCCATAAGGGTTCACTCTGGTTACTCAAATCTAGGAACATTATAGGAACTCCCTGAACCTCGAGTTCCTTCTCCCCCACCCCACCTTTTCCCTCTCCAGCAGCATATAAGGATCTAATGAAATGATTGTGCAGACTTCTCTGAACATAGTAGAAATACTGGGGCTGCCCATTCGATTTCTAATTACCCATTTGAAGTGCCCTAGAACCCCTGCACTTGGAAGCAGGTGCACACTCTGGAAGAATGGCCTACTGCGGCTGAAAATGTACACAACCATCCTTTGGGTCAGAGTGTTCTAGCAGCTGCTTTCACTGACGATGTCTGTGATAAATATGCACAAAGCTCCTTGCACTCATGTGTTCTTACCTTTCTGGATCCCTCACCACTCCCATGCCCTCTCTAGAAAATGGTTTTCAGGGGAAAAACTATAATCCAATGTTTTGCTTACCCATTTGGTCTTGGTTTCCTGGTTCCAGGCTCAAGGAACTCTGTTTCCTCCTCCATTTCCCGTTTGGGGATCTTCTTTTTCTGAGAAGGCTGTGGTGAAAGCATTTCCCATTCGTTGTCAAGGGTGACAGTCTGCATCGGAACTGCATCCGGGCCAGTCCGACTGCGGCTCTGGCTCTTCCCTAATTGACTGCCCAGAGCAGAAACTTCCTCTAGTGGTAAAGACTCTAAAGGCTTCATTTCTCCCAGAACCTGCATCTGGGGACCCTTGCCTAACTTGAGGTCTGAGAACTGCTCAGCAGTCATGCCAGACCATCCAGGCCCAGAATCCCTAGCTTCTGAGGCTGGATCTCCAACCTCACCAGGGCCCAAGACCATCCAACTCTGGTCTTGTGCGGGGCTTCTGAGAGATGCCACCTTGTCGTTGCTGGAAGACATTCTCTCTGCAGAATCCTCGCCTTCCTCTGAAGAGGCAGGCTGACATGCTTCTGAGAAGCTTGCTGACCGAGTTTCTGACGGCCCTGTTTCTTCAGAACCTACGCACACCTTTTCTACTGCAGACACGGTTTCTCTTGCTTCCCAGGCCTCTGGCTTGAAGGGTGAATCTTCATCATGACTCACAAGTATGTAGTCAACAGAAACAGGGGCATGATGACCATTTTTCTCTGTGTGTCTTTCTTCCACGGGTGTTGATTTGAGTTGCTCAGGCTCCTGTGTAGGAATTACTTTTTCTTCTTCTAACTCTGATATTTCCTTGCTGACCCCTAGAATATAAAAGTGAGGAGGAGGCTTAATTAACACATTATATGACTGTAATCTTTGCACACAATCATCTCAAAAGGTGACTTCATAAATATTTTTATTTTGTAAACCTGTTGAATTTTCTTACGCACAGAGTGCGGTATTATGATGTTAGCATTAAATTTACTGTTGTTACACAGGAATTGGTTACACATGTATCAGAAATAATAGTTCTTCCTACAGGAGATGAGAGTGTTTTACAAATGTACCAGCTTAATTAAGGAGCCAGTTTCTTGGGGTGGAGCTAGGAGGTGTTGCTTACCATTTGGTGGTCCCATGTCGCCACCTGCTGGTGAATCTGAATAATCAGCTTCTACTTCCCAGTCAATGTTCCATGGAGAGGACTCCATGTTGGAACCTGTTCCTCCTACAGGTGAAGAAAGGGACTCAGGGTCTTCAGGAGCATGCAGCACTATCAGCTGCTGTCCAGGATATTTCCTTTCTGTCTCTGGGTGGCCTCCGTCACTTTGGTCAGGAAGGGCAGAAAGCAACATCTCTGCGGCTTCGCTTCCCAGAGACCCATTCTCTGGAGACTCAGCTTCCCGGGCTGTCTCAGCAGCACCGCTAGTTTCTGTGAGATAGGACAGATCAAAGGGAGGTGTGTATGGCACCAGCGATTGCTTCAGAGCATCTTCTTCCAAGGAAAGGTCACCACCATAGAGGAAGTGTTCGGGCTCTTTCATTAGATCTTCATCGATATTCTGGCCCATTACATCATATTCAAAATCACCCCATGAGGCTTCCGAGGAACAGATATCTTGCTTCCCTGCGTCCCCATCAACTGGTGTTTCAGGGTGGCCTTCTGATAATGTTAGCCTACTCATGTCATCTATTGTTCCCGTAGAAGTGTTGAGGCCCGAGGCATCACTGAAGCTGTGGTCCAAGGCAGCTTCACTTACATCCAGGCAGGTGTCTGAGGCTAAGACTTCGATAACTGCCGCAGGATTCCCGGGAACAAAAGGCTGCTCGCCATCAGGCAAGGTTCTAGCACCTGTCTGACTTTCAGGAAAAAAGTCTGCTGACACCCAGGAGCTGTTTCCTTCCATAGTCGACTCCTGGTGAGTTACAAAAACGCTACTTCCTACATTTCCACTCTTTGGGATTGTTTTGTCCACAGGTTCCAAAGTTGGGGTTGTGTCTGGGCTCATTCCATATTCTGATGCCTGGATACCAGTATTGTGGCCGTTCGTTTCAGAAGGCTCAGAAGCAACTTGCTGAGAGGCGGGCTGAGAGGAGCCATGTCCATCTGCTTGACTGCAGATTGCAGGCAGTGGAATCACGTTTTCAGAATAGAGTTCTGAACCATGAGGAACACATTCCTGCCCAGGCTCCTGACTGGGTTCTTCGTTCATCTTGGGCATAGTGAGATCAAGTTCACTAGAATCCACTTGAGGTCCCGGGAAAAGACTTGTATGCTCTTCTGTCTCTTGCTTGGCTTCAGAATCAAGACATACATCTGGGCTGTTGGAGGTCTGAGAAGTGCTGTCGTGGTCACAGTGAGTGAGTATATCAGGATTCTCATGATCGGCTTTTAAAATGAAGGGTTGCTTGACCTCCATCCATAAATCAGGTGAAGCTGAGGCCAGCTCTCCAACCTCTTGGAACTTGTCATGTAAAATATCTGGAACAAAAGATTCCTGAGTGCCCTCATTGGGGCTGGAGCCATCCCATTCTGAGCCCGGCTTATTTAAGGGTTGGGTGGCATTACTGACAGCAGGGAGATCTTCTGTGATGAGGCTTGAATGCATCATTTCCCGGAGGTATGCTTTTTCTTGTTCCCACCAGTTTGCTTCTTGGAGCTCAATGATTGAAGCATTATCTATAACACATTCATTTTCAGCTGTGTGAGTAGGTGCTGGGTCTGGCTGATCCCAGGCAGATAGCGTGGTATCCTGGCACTGCTCCTGGGTGGCAGTTTCAGCAGGGATCTCATCCCTAGCAGGAGACATGAAGGCTTGCTGTCCACATTCATTTTCTGTAATTTGGTCCAATACTACCAGCTGACTCAACTGACTGGCATCTGGGTCTGGCTGCCTTGGTTGAATGTTCCAGAGTTTCTCATGAGAGTTGTCCCCATCTCTATCCAGAAAGGGTGCCTGATGCTCGTCATTGACAGGATCAGTACAGTGTGTTTCCATGGACTCATCATCACCCTCCATGTGCACTCCCCAGGGATTCACATTCTGGTATGCGGAAGAATTTGTCTCCAACGTGTCCCTTGCGCCAGGCAATTCCTCTTTCACTGTCCTTTCAGTTGGTCTTCCTTCCTGTGGAGGGGCATTCCACCACTCACGGCTCTCAGTTGAGAAGTCAGGCATTTCCACCTTAGAATGAGCTCCATCCTTCGGTTCAGTTTTGAAAGATACTTGCTGTAGGTCATTTCCTCTCTTCCCTGATTCTGCAGAGCATGTCTCTTCTTTCATTGGGGTGACCTGACCTTCAGTCTCCATGAGTGGTGAGATATTCCACTGATCATGGATGTTTTGGTGACTGTAACAGAATGGGTTTGACCTGTTCTCATCGTCTGCTGATTCCAAACTGCCTACCTTGTCAGAAAGCTCTGACTTGGGATCCTCTGTGGGCCAGAACTTAGATTCATCCACCAAATCCCAGGTTCGGGGTTCACTCTGAGCAACCTGGCGCATGGCCAAATGAGTGTCTTGTTCTGCACTGTCATCATCAGAAGCCGAGCTGCTGGACATCTCCCTGGCATCCTCTGGCTGAGCAATTTCAGGGAAATCACATTCATTTTTCTCTTGATGGCTCATCATTAGATTTCTTTCCTGATACACACCGGAATACTCTGAATATCTGTCTGTTCCAGGGCTGGACGATGAAGATAAAGAATCACCATGCGTTGAATCATTCGAAATCTCTAAAAATTTAGGACCTTTGTGATCAAAGCTCTCACCAAACTCATCCTCTCTGTTTGTCTCTAAGCCTTTCATTTCACTAATGCCTTTTGTTTGGCCCTCCCTGGCTGCTGGCTCCAGTTCTTGATCCTGTTCACTCGGATCATCTAGGTCCTCTTTCTGATGCTCAGTACTGGGTCCTTGGCTCCAGGAGTACAATGCAGCTGAAGAATCGTCTAGGTCAGGACTTGAAGCACTTGACTGAGCACTCTCAGTAGAAATGCTGTCTTTGTCATCCTTTTCAGATGACTGCACTCCTGAGAAGCTATTTTCAGTGTCCTGAACTTCAGGATCCTTATACACCTCAGAACTTACGTGGCTGTCCCACACATCACTGTCTGTAGGGCTATCCCAAATGACAGTGCCTCGAGGAGATTCATGAGGTGGCCTTTCCATTACTCTTTCTGGCTCCAGAGTATTATAGTCTTCAGTTTTCTCAAGTTCCATTTCAGGTAAAAGTGCATTTTTAATTAGATTCATCCTGCCCGAAGTCTCAGCAGTTTCACACCAATTTCTATGATGGAAAGGAGGTTCTTCATAGGTCTCTTTTGGTTGCTTGTTACTTGTGGACATCTCTGTTTGCACAGAACAAGAATCCAGATTGGAAGACCCCCTCTCAAACTCTGAAACTTCCTCTGACTTCTCTGTTTGAGGGCTGGAGGTTACTGAGAGAGAGCTGATTTCTCCTAATTCAAGGCAGATTTCTTGATGTTCAGCTGCAGATGGAGAAGAGACTTCCTGGTCATTAGGCTCTTTCCCAGACCCCCCTGAGGCACCATCCACCCCAGCATCCATCACTGCTTTCTTATCGAAGTGCTTCCTGCTTGAGGCTCCTGGACCTTCACCCTTGCTTTCACTCTCACCATAGTTGTGACCTATCCATGGATCTGAGTGTCCTGGACTTTCAAAGTCGGTTGCCAAGGGTGCTGTGTTATCTGGTAGGGATCCTGTCCATGGGTCTTGGTTGTTAGGATGAGGTGTAAGTGCTGGTGACTCAGAAGGTTCTAGCATGTGACTGTCCTTAGCATTGACTGAATGGCTGGGACTTACTGGAGGCAAGTTGCTTTGTTGTGAATCTGCAAGGTACAGAGAGTCTGGTGACCTGAGCGATAGCATGTCGTTATCTCTCATCATGGAATCCCAGATGCTGTTTGCAATTAACTGCCCGCTTTTCCTGTTCAGGGTGTGACATCTACCGGGATCAGTGCCCCTGGTGTGCTCGGCAGATGCAGGGTGTTCCCAGTCTCCCTGATTTGCTTCCTGATACTCCGTGCCCCATGGTTCCAGCTGTCTCACCGAGAACCGGGTTTCTGGTTCGGTGGTTTCAGCAATACAGCCTCCTGCTTGACCATCCCCAGTGATGGCCACGCCGCCCCCACAGTCATCCCAGTCCAAGTCATTATCCACATCTGAGATGGTTGTGGTGGACTGTGTGTCCTCCACCATCACCCTGCTCGAGCTGGTGCCGCTGTGCAGAAGGGTGAGCTGCCGGTTCTCCTCGCTGTGCAGCTGCCTCGTGCCCATGGACCGGCTGCTTTCCCCAAGGCAGTCTTCCAGGGACACGCTCTTCTCTTCTACCTTCAGCACATCTTTACTGGGGTCCTGTGTGGCATTTTCTTCAGGCCTGTCATCTGCAGGAGGCGAATCCCACATGGCCAGGTTCCCAGGACCTGAACCAATGCGATTTCTCAGTGGCTCCTGCAGAGGTGGCTGGGGAGCAGCGGCCACCTCCTGGGTGGTAGAGTCGGCATCTTTTGCCTCAAAACCTTCCTCTTTAACAAATGACTTGTCTTCTGACTCTTTGCCATCTGCAGCACACGTTGGTGACGTGCAGGAGTCAGAGGTGGAGTAGTTGGTGTCTAAGGGAGACGACCCAGAATCTTCTATGTTGGATGCGCTGTAGTTGGAGCATTTATATGACAAGAAGGCATCTTCCCAGGGAGCCACGACTTCTGACCCTCCCTTCTTGATGCTTTCCTCAAAGAGGTTCCAGGAGCCTTCCTTTCCAAATACCTCGCCCCTTGCTTGTTGATCTTCCTGAGGTGGCTTGGAATTAGTCCATGTTGGATCCAGACCAGCTGCGAAGATGTCCCTGGTGTCACTGGGGTTGTCCCCCCATTTCTTCAGAGCCGCTTCTTCACAGAGCTCACTCTGAGAATCAGCCAGGGTTTCTGCCGCAGGGAAAGAAAAGCCGCTCTTTGCCATGGCCCACTCTCTGGGGTCCCGCCCAGCAGGTGCCTCACTAGTGGTGGGGTGAAGGTTCCAGGCTGTTTTCATAGCTTCCCCATCTTTCTCTTTATCAAATGCACCCCAGGCCGGGAAGGGAGCTGTGGGCTGGCCAGCATCTGTGGGGTTTCCCCAGGGTTCAGGCATCGCTGTGGGGGAGTGACCTGAATGCCACAGAGCAGCGAAGTCTTCTATCAGGTGGTTTGTTCCTTGAGGAGAAGGAACATCTGGCAGACGTGGCTTCTCAGAGGGCAGATGCTGGAACTGGAAGCTCTCTTCCTTTTGGTCTTCAATGTCTTTGCTACCTACTTCCGGCTGCCCAAAATCCAATTCCCAGGGATCTGACTTCGGAAATTCAAGACTCTTTGGTTGAAATCCAGAATCAGAGGCTCTCCTGTCACCTGGGCTGGGCCTGTGCTCTTTCCAGGACTCAGGGCTCTGAAAGACAGACTCTTGTTCGCTGGAGCTCCAGGCATCGACAATATTTTTAGAGTCGGTTTCCAAGCCACCCCACCAGCTGCGGCACCGTGCCCGGGTCTGAGGTGGTCCCAGGTGCCCCGTGTCTATTGCTTTCTGGATCATATCTTCTGGGTCAAGTGAGACAGGTTCTTCTGTGGTTGGTGAGCTTTCTACAAAGCTATTCATAGGTGTTGGTGGGATTCTCTTTCCGATATTTTGTAGCCTTTCTGGAGGAGGAGAGTCATTGGCCATGAAATCTGGAAGGCTCAAATTTCTTTCAGAGTTATCTCCTAGGCTCTCTTGTCTTTGGACAAATTCTTCATCAAACTCCACGAGGCCGTCTTTGCCAGCCTCTGACAAAAGTGAACTTGAGGAGTAATTGGACATGGTCATCTCCATCTCAAGTCCTTTAGGCCCTGCAGGGAGCTGTCCTTCTGACGAATCACTGTTGGGGAAGTCGTCTGTGGGGGAGTAGTCTGCAGAAACCATGGGTGCTGGATCAAAGTTGAAGAGGTCAAAGTGTTCACTGTGTTCCCCAGACCGAGCATGCTCCTCTGCAACCACCCCTTCAGGGATGGGACTGTAGGAGTCAAATCCTGGGAGGAGACTGTGGTGAGGCCCAGAACCTTCTCCCACTGGGCTGTCATCACTGAGGAACACTGAGCTCTCTTTGGAGGAACGGCTGCTCCTAATCGTGGCCAACCCACTGTCTGGGCTAACGAGGTCAATGCTGACATCCACCGGAGCCTGATTAGAATCATTAAGGTCTGGAGGGTTCTCTATGAAATTCACAGAGCTGGGCTGTGGCTCTATGTCAGAACCATACAACTCCATGATCCCTGAAGAGCCCTGGGAGAGGGGGGCGCTGCCTGCCATGGCTTCTGTCGAGGACGTCCGGCTATTGGAGACCATCTCTGGACACCGTCTGTTGATGACCTCCTTGACAAGGAGAACCAGCTGATCACAAGTCATAGAAGGGTTCTCCTGCCGGTAGACCAGGATCTCATCACAGCCACATTCGAAGGGTTCCAGCTCCAGGCATGGGCTCTGACACTCTTCCAGCTCACAGCACATCTGTGGGGAAGCCCAGAGGGTTGAGTGAGCACGCAGGCAGTTTCTGCACTTTGAAATTCGTCTTTCTTAATTTTTCTTTCTTTTTGAGACAGGGACTCGTGTAATGCAGGTCGGTCTGGAACTTGCTTTATAGCTAAGCATGACCTTAAACTTCTGATACTTCTACCTCCTGAGTTCTGGGCTTACAGACGTGCATCACCACAGTGGTTTATTCAGTGGTTGAGATTGAACTCAGGGCTTCAAGCATGCTAGGCACTCTACCCATTGAGTTATATTCTCAGCCTCATTATTTTTAAATATAAATTTAATCTGTGTCCATCTGTCTGAACCAAAGATCTTAAACAATTGCAATCTGAACCCCTCTTGATCTCTCATCAACCCTTTCTCCAGATCTATCACACTGTCTTCTTATTTAACTCAAAATTAACTGTGAGCTGCTCAGTTTCACCTGCTCTTGTAGGTAAAGAGATTTAAAGCCATCTGTCTCCTCTCCTAGGTGTAATATAACACCATCTTTCAACAAGTGTGAAATTCAAGTTTGCAAACATCTGGATGCTGATAAGAACTGAGGGCCAAGACTTGGAATAGGGGAAGGTCAGGCAGGCAGGTCTGCGGTAGCACCCCACACCACCTAGGCTTTGCAAATGCCTTAAACACGGAGCCATCTTTTCAGCCCTGGGCCAACTCCTTGTAAGCCCTTAGTCCTGTTTCAAAATCTGGCAGGGGAGGATGTGGTGACTCGGCCGGGGTCAGAGGAAGGCTCACCTGACTGCACAGTTCCAGGTTCTGAGAGTACACAGCCACCTGACGTCTTGGCTGCTGTTCCTCTGATTCGTAGTCAGCCAACAAGATGAGGACATCAAACCCGAACTTGTCTGTGAAGGCTTTCAGGTCACTGGTGATATTGTGGTGGAGCAGACAGTTCTGAAATGAAACATGTGTATTAATGGTAGCCTACCCACTGTAGGGAGTGGGCCCATTAAGTAGTAGGGCAGACATTTGAAATTATTGCTTCAAGAAAGGTTGGAACTTTCATGTTCCAGCTTCAAATAAATTTTATTGATCACTTTTTCCAAAACAAGAGAAGTTATCTTTGCCATTAGCATTAAAACTTTAAACAAGAAACACTTTTTTTCAGAAATATTTATTGAAACACTTTAGTTATTTACTCCTCTTACCATCTATAAAACTCATCTGTGCATGCCTAGTGACCACGATCACAGTGTGTCAAAGAAAAGTAAGAGCGTGCCAATAGCAACCATCCTTTCCTCCAATATTTTTTCTTTCTTTCTTTCTTTCTTTCTTTCTTTCTTTCTTTCTTTCTTTCTTTCTTTCTTTCTTTCTTTCTTTCTTTCTTTCTTTCTTTCTGTCTTCTATCTTTCTCTTTCACTCTCTCTCTTTCTCTCTAGCTTTCTGTTTTTTTCAAGGTAGGGTCTGGCTCTAGCTCAGTCTGACCTGGAACTCACTCTGTGTAGCTCCAGGGTGGCCTCTAACTCACAGTGATTCTCCTACCTCTGCCTTCGGAGTGCTGGGATAAAAGGCGTGCATCACCACACCCAGCTTCCAATTTTGTTTTCTAACACTTATGACCAGTTTTTTTTAAATGACTAGTTTAAACTCAGAATTCTTAAGGATAAACATAGCTGAATTAATTTAATTTTTTTTTTTGAGACAGGTTCTCATGTAGCTCAGGCTGATCTCAAACCCACTGTGTAGCTGAGGATGACCTTGAACATCTGATCCTCCTGACTCTACCTCCCACATGCTGCAATTACAGGTCAGCACACAAAGTTCTTTTTCAAAAATATTTATTTATTTATTTATTTATTTATTTATTTATTTATTTATTTACGTCTGGAGCAGAGAGAAAGAAAGTGAATGAATGAATATGGGTGGTGCACCAGGGCCTCTTGCTGGTGCACATGAACTTCAGACGCATGCACCACTTTGTGCATCTGGCTTTACATGGGTACTGGGAAATTCCCTGGCTGGTAGGCTTTGTAAGCAAGCACTTTAACTACTGGGCCATCTTCCCAGACCCACAGCCAGTTTTATGTGGGCCTAGGGATGAAACCCAGGACTTTGTGCATGCTATTCAAACACTCTACCAACAGTCACATCCACAGTCCCTGACTGAGGAATTTTTATACTGTGTAGGAGAATGAGGGAGTTTTGTATGAGTTATATTGTTGGATCTACTCACTATATGAGGCAGCTGTGCTGAAATGAATAACTGCAGAATGTGCCTCACATTACTTGTAGAAAGAAAGTGTGCTGACTGCTGGGCATGGTGGCACATAGCTTTAATCCCAGCACTTGGGAGGCAGAAGGAGGAGGAGTGAGTTCCAGGTAAGCCTGGGCTAGAAGGAGACCCTGCCTAAGAAAAAAAATGTGTGCTGACCTTTTCAAGCTTCAATGAGGACCATTTTGTCAGCATGATTGTCTCTCTTCCTTCAGGAAGTGCAGTGAAGCCTTCATTCCTGCCCCTGGGTAATACCTGGTAGAGCCTAGTTGCTCAAGAAATATTTGTGACATGACTGAAGACAAAAAGCAGTCTGTGCTACACAGTCCTCTAACATAGCATTTATATACATGCATATGTATAATATTATAGCACACCATATCCACACATCCGTGGATTCAAACTTGGATAGATGCATTATTTTGTCTTTATTTCCTAAACAGCATAATACAACTATTGAATTGCATTTACACTGTAATGGATATATCAGTCATGTACAAGTGATTTAAAGAATATAAGAGGAGGGCCGGAGAGATCACTCAATGGTTAAAGGTACTTGCTTGCAAATCCTGACTGTCTGGGCTTGATTTCCCATTACCCATGTAAAGTCAGATGCATAGAGTGGCTCATGTATCTGGAGTTTGTTTGCAAAGGCAAGAGTCCCTGGTGCATCCATACTAACTCTCTCCCTCCCCCTCTCTCTAATAAAACAATGAATAAATATTTAAAAAACAATATAGGAGGACGTACATAGGTTACATGCAAATATAAAGCCATTTTACAGAAGGGAACTAACAATTGCAGATTTTGATATTCAAAGAGGGTCATGGGAGCTAAGCCCCACAGACTCATACCACCATTTATAATTAATCAACTAATAGTCTATTGTGCTTTCAATGAAAACATGATTTGCACTCATGGGATTTAGAGAATTCTATAATTTTTTTCTGATTATAATAGTTAATTCCAATTATGCTTGTTGCTGGTACAATATTAAGACAGTACAGAAATATTCACCAAAGACAACACAAGTGCCACATTGCCGAGCCATCTCCCCAGCCCCACACCAGTTATGTGTGGGGCTTAGATCACCCCTGTGAAGAAGTGAAGGGGGGGTATGGTTGCCAACTTTCCCAAGACCATATTCATATGTGTATGTAGTAACTTTTGGAGACTATGGATCTGGTATTTGAGGCTTAGGCAATTTACCAGTCACCACAATGACTATTAAATAATAACCTCTCTGAATTCTGAGTCTGCTCAGTTAGTCTCCATTTGTGACGTTCATGAGGGTTGCCTGATGGGAGAGGGGACACCACTGATCACCAGGTTCCATGTGAGGAAGCCTTACT
>PVHP010038416.1:0-16875 GCA_004024765.1 Zapus hudsonius | reverse complement strand
TTTTTTTTAACCTTGTTTTTATTTATTTATTTATTTATTTATTTTGAGGTAGGGTCTCGCTCTAGTCCAGGCTGACCTTGAATTCACTCTGTAGTCTCAGGGTGGCCTTGAACTCAACGACAATCCTCCTACCTCTGCCTCCCGAGTGAGTGCTGGGATTAAAGGCGTGTGCCACCATGCCCAGCTCAGAAATATTTAAGTTTGTGCTTATATAGTTTGTTTCTTATTTTGGTTATAGAATGCAGTCTTATTAAGAACAAATCTGCAGAAGGCCAGATCATAGACCTGATTCCGTGGTTTTCTGCTTTTCACATGCAAGACTTAAGAACTTGGGGTTGTTTTGGAGAGCAGTTTTGAGCTTGCTTTTGGTGTTTGCTGGCTGGTGGTTTCTCTGTTTAGATCTGTGCTACTTCCATTGATGGAACTTCCCCTGGGTCTGTAATCTGAAATAAACCCCTTCCTGCCGTAAACTGACTGGTTGGATGTTGGTCCCAGCAACTTGGAACTGATTGCAACACTGGCCTTGAACTTGCTGTCCTTCTGCCTTTATCTCCTGAGTGCTAGTGTTGTGTGCTAATTTCTGCTGTTTAATTAGGGATTTTGTTTGCCCAGCTTATATAGAGTTTTATTTTATCTCTGGTAGTTTTTTTGTTTCCCTTGGTTTTTCGAGGTAGGGTCTCACTCTAGTTCAGGCTGACCTGGAATTTACTCTGTAGTCTCAGGGTAGCCTTGAACTCACGGCAATCCTCCTACCTCTGCCTCCTGAGTGCTGGGATTAAAAGCGTGTGCCACCACGCCCGGTTTAAAGGAATCCCATCTTGAGTTGATTAATGTCTATCTGATTGGAGTCTTTTTGGTTTTACGAGGTAGGGTCTCACTCTAGCCCAGGCTAACCTGGAATTCACTATGTAGTCTCAGGGTGGCCTCGAACTCATGGAGATCCTCCTACCTGTGCCTCCCCAGTGCTGGGACTAAAGGCATACACACCTGGCATTGTGTTCTATTTTTAACAAAGTTATTTATTTATTTGTGAGAAGAGAGAACATTTGGGGCTCCACACACATCATTTGCCACTGCAAACAGAACTTTGTACATCTGTCTTAACATGGGTGCTGGGGAATCTAATCCAGGCCAGCAGGCTTTGCAAACAAGTGCCTTTAACAGCTGAGCTCCCAGCTCTTGGTATTTTCTAATACTGTTCTGGAGTAGCAGCCTAAAAGATATTATTAGTAACTGATAGTGAATTGTGCTTGAGGACTACATGAGACGAAAAACTTTTACTCATGGGTGCAATTAGCTTCAGGTGTGTTCCATCTACTTGTATACCAGTTTATTTGGATGACTAAGAATTGACTTAGGGCTGGAGAGATGGCTTAGTGGTTAAGGCATTTGTCTGCAAAGCAGGAGGACACGAGTTCGATTTCCCAGGGCCCATGTAAAGTCAGATGCACAAGGTGGCGCATGCGTCTGGAGTTAGTTTGCAGTGGCTGGAGGCCCTGGTGCATCTATTCTCTCTCTGTGTCTCAAATTCAATAAAGAAAATAAAAAAAGAATTGACTTACATGGGATATAGGTGATAAATTATACTAACCTGTTTGAGTTGACACATTTTTATTAGTCTGCTTTTACTTGATTAGGAATAAGTAATGTTGATGGTTGTATTTAAATATTCCCTTCTCTCTTTTCAGCTATGTGATGATGATGCCATTTAAACGCCAGGCTCTAGTGGAATTTGAAAATGTAGATAGTGCCAAAGAATGTGTGACATTTGCTGCAGATGAACCCGTGTACATTGCTGGTCAACAGGCTTTTTTCAACTATTCTACAAGTAAAAGAATCACTCGGCCTGGAAATACTGATGATCCGTCGGGAGGAAACAAAGTCCTCCTGCTGTCTATTCAGAACCCCCTGTACCCGATCACGGTGGTGCGTACTTCCACTGTAGCCTCTAGCCTGCACTTTTCTTATCTGCCACGTAGATAGTGTAAAAGAAATCACTTTTGAGCCGGGCATTTGGGAGGCAGAGATTAGGAGGATCACCATGACCCTGAGGCTACATAGTGAATTCCAGGTCAGTCTGTGCTAAAGGGAGAGACCCTACCTCGCAAAACCATGCACAAAAAAAATAACTTGAATTATTAAAATTAATCTTAATTTTGATTTATTGTTTAATGAACAAAGAAAAAAATCATGAACATTGACGCATCAAAAATTATTATAATTGTGTCCCACCCCCTAGTAGTGTCTCGCTGGGATTAAAGGTGAGCACTACCATGCCTGGCTTGTGGTTTTTGTTTGTTTTTTTATATCAAGAAATTATGGACAGAGTTTTTGGAATGGTCTAGGAAATCTCTTTTACTCATGTCAGAATGTGCCCGAGAGCATCTGGTAGGTAAGGACAGTATCCCATCGTGAGCAGTAGGATGCACATACCATAAACCATTTTGAGAGCGCATGTTCAAAACCAGTCTTAGACTGACTTAAAAGCTCCTGCTTGTTTTACCCTTTTAAAGAGTGATATTAAGTCGGGTGTGGTGATGTGCCTTTAATCGCAGCACTCAGGAGGTAGAGATAGGAGGATCTCAGCGAGTTTGAGGCCACCCTGAGACTACATAGTGAATTCCAGGTCAGCCTGAGCCAGAGTGAGACCCTACCTCTAAAAACAAATGAAAAATCTTTTGGAGTTTAGATGACAAAATGAGATAGAGTTTTTCTGAATACATAAGGTAAAGAAACCTTATTGTTTTTTTTTTTCTTCATAGGATGTTTTATATACTGTATGCAACCCTGTTGGGAAAGTGCAACGTATTGTTATATTCAAGCGCAATGGTATACAAGCAATGGTTGAATATCCTTTATTTGTAAATTTGTTATTGATGTATATTACAATATTGATCTTGTTTTTTGTTTAAGCATTTCTAGACCAGTGATGCTTACTTTGTCTAAATACAGTCTGTTTGGCTTAAACTGTAGTTCCTGTGAAGAACTTTACTGTTTTGGTAAGAATAATTGTGTACCATAACATACTTCATCTTACATTATGAAATGACACTATTTGATAATATGTACACATATGGGCTGGGGAGATTGGTCAGTGGTTAAGTACACTTACTTTCAAAGCCTGCTGGCCTGTGTTCAGCCTGGTTTCAAATCCCCAGTGCCCACATAAAGCTGGATTCACAAAGTGGCACATGCATCTGGAGTGTTTTCACAGTGGCAAGAGGCTCTGGCATGCCTCTTCTCTTTTTCTCCTTTATTTTATATATATATATATATATATATATATATATATATATATAAAAAATAAAACTTTCTGTGGTTTATTGCAAATGAACTCTCTTTAAAATAGAAGTAGCAACCTGGGCATGGTGGCACATGCCCTTTATCCCAGCACTAGAAAAGCAGAGGTAGTTCAAGGCCACCCTGAGACTATGTAGTGAATTCCAGGTCAGCCTGTGCTAGAGCAAGATCCTACCTCAAGGGAAAAAAAAAAAAAGACAGTGGTTGGGGGCGTGGAGAGATGGGTCAGTGGTTAAGGAGCTTGCCTGCACAGTAATGATTCCCCAGTACCCATGGAAAGCCAGTTGCACATAGTTGCTCATGCATCTGGAATTTGCTTTCAGCGGCTAGAGGCTCTGGCAGACCATTTTCTTTCTCTCCCTCTCTCCTTGCAAATAAAAGTAAATACATAAAAATATTTTTTTAAAAATAGAAGTAGCAAAATGTTAATCATATTTATCTTTTTATTGACCCTTTCAAATTGCCATGATTTATGTGCTACTTCTCTTTCAAATTTGTTACACATTGAGTTTAAAGACCCAATTGCAAAATAGTGCGTATAAAGCATAAGCATATTTCTAAAAGATAAGTATAGTTAAAAATCCTAACCTTGGCACTGGAGTGGTGGCTGGGCAGTTATGGTGTTTGCCTGCAAAGCCTAACAAGACCCCAGTTCAATTTTCTAGTACCAGCATATAGCCAGTTGCACAAAGTGGTGCATGCATATGGAGTCTGTTTGCAGTGGCTAAGGCCTTGCATGCCCATTCTTCCTCCCTCCCTCCCTCCCTTTCTCCCTTTCTTCCTCTCTCCTCTCTCTGTCTCTCTCTCTGCTTATAAACAATCAATTAAAATTCTAGCCTGTGTTTGTGTGGACATTCATAGCAAAAGGGAGAGAGATTTAGTGCTTCCTCTTTAGTGCTTATTTGTTTTTATTTTTCATTATGGACTTTTGAGCAGGAGAGATGGCTCAGTTAGAAAAGTACTTAGTGGTCAAGCCTGAGGACCTGAGTTTGGATCCCTGGCACCCATTTAAAGCCAGACATGGTGCTGGGGAGGGGGATATAGGAGCCCACTGGCTGGCTAGACTAGTCTAGGCAGTGAGTTCAGTGAGAGAGCTTGTCTCCACACATAAGGTGAGAGCAATAGAGGAAGGCACCTGAAATCAATCCCTGACCTTGCATGTACATATACCTCCACACAAAAGAAACTGCCGACTTTTCAGAAATCAATAAGATTAAGATAGTTGAGTGATTATGAAACCTTGCCTTCTCAGAACTTGATCAAGTATTTCAAGCCAATGTGGTAGCATACTCCTATAATCCTAACACTTGAGAGGTAGATCAGGAGATTCTTGGCTGTGTTGAGAATTCAAGCCAGGCTGGTCTGCATGAGATCTGTCTAAAACAAATCAAAACTTTTTATTAGGTTTACTGTAGCTCAGGCTGGTCTGAAATTCACTGTATATACCCCAAGCTGCTCTCAAAGTCCTGGCAATCCTCATGTGTCAACAAGCACTAGCCATTTGTCCAACTCAACTGTTTATTGTCTATTTCTTTGGTTCTTTCATAATACTCTTTCTACTTTAACTGGGATTGAATCCAGTGGCCTGTACATGTTTAGCAGGTGCTCTGACATTGAACTACTTCCTCAGGCCTGCTTTTCCTACTTTAAGAATACAATGTTTCTTGTTTCAAGGTTGTAGATTGTCCTTTGCTAGGGGAATAGAACTGTGGTTCATTTTCTGCTCATTCTTCAATTTATAAAGTGTTTCTAATGGTTTGGAAGGATCAATATAGAGAAGTTGATTGTTGATTTATGGTACCCTTGATAGTAAAAGTAAATTTTACACTGGACATTGTGGTACATGCCTTTAAACCCAGCATTTGGGAGGCAGAAGTAGGAGGTTTGTTGTGAGAGTTTGAAGCCAGCCTGAGACTACGTAGTGAATTCCAGGTCAGCCTGGGCTAGAATGAGACCCTACCTCGAAAAGCCCAACAAGTAAATTTTAGAGACTCGAGAGATGGCTCAGCAGTTAAAGGTGCTTGCTTGCAAAGCGTGATGTCAGCCTGTGTTTGATTTTCCAGTTCCCACATAAAGCCAAATGCACAAAATGGCACATGCACTGGGAGTTTATTTGCAGTGGTAGGAGGTCCTGGCACATCCATACTCACTCTCTGCCTCTTTCTCTTTCAAATAAGTTTTACTAAAATATAACTGTATATTTTTTTCTGGAAAAACATTTCCTGAAGCACATTAGTTATTGGTGATTACTTTTTAGTTCTTTGGGAAGGAAGAATGGTAAGACACGTTTCCTTAATAAAGCTTTATGTTTGAATCAGTTCTTTGTGCCCAGAAAGCAAAGGCAGCACTCAATGGAGCAGATATATATGCCGGATGTTGTACACTAAAAATTGAATATGCAAGAGTAAGTGCTTTTTCAGTACTTTACCAGAGAAATATTTTTGCTTTGGGTATACAGTTTAAACTTACTTTATTTTCAATTTTCACAGCCAACTCGCTTAAATGTTATTAGGAATGACAATGACAGTTGGGACTACACTAAACCGTATTTAGGAAGACGAGGTAGGTATTTTATGCATTTCAGAGTGTACTTACATCTGCTGAAGATTTTTTTACAAGCTTTAGTTTCCTCTTTCCTGAAATGAGCTCTAGTTAATTCTAATGAAAATCTTGTTGATGAATGCTTTTGTTGGAAAAGTCCATGTGATGCTGGAAAATAATCTTGAACATTAGTGCCCCCTACTGGTTTGTACTGAGCTATTTATATATAGTTCAACAAGAAGCCCACACATACAGGCACGCCCGCAGTTCAAGGACTTGCATTTCTCCAAGCAGCTCTCTCTCTTTGGAGGAGAGGAAACTGATTCAGAATATTCCTTACAAACTGCAAACTTGCACACTGCTTCTCCATGGAAAGGACTTTCCCCCCAAGCTGGACGAGGCATTAAGAAGGATAGAGGACTCCAGCAGGCTGACTCTACACCTCATCATGCACAACATCGGCATCAGCAAAAAGCCCTCTGAAAAACTCAGACTTGCAACTCACCTTGACTGCATACTACATGCACCACCACCCCACGTTTAAGAGGAAGACACTTAACAGTACTTCAGACTTGCATGGGATGAACACCATGATAGACTGTGCCCACTTATTCAAGTTGTATGTCTTCATTGGTTTGATTTCCCTTGAGGTTTCAGTTGTAGAATTTAACAGAAACAAGACTTTTCCCATTGTTGTAAAGCTCAATACCCATTGGTGTAACTGTTTTTACCTTAGATTCAAATTGTTAATTGGCAAATAACCAGGGCCAGTTGATCTACAGGCCTTGGAAATTGCTAATGATTAACTAGTCCACACAGGTAACTAAGACGTGGATTAGAGAGGTGTGCACTTGGCCAGGGATATAGCTCAGTGGTAGAGCATGTGCTTAGCATGTGCAAGCCCCTGTGTTTAATCCCTAGCACCACTCCTTCCCAAGAAAGTGCACACTTGCTTCACTTAAGTTTACTTTTAAAAAATCAATTATGGATATTGAACAGAAATTCCAATATAATGAAAAAATGCATTATATGTAAAAGATGTTTCTCTGTGTGGTTTGATTTTTGTAAAGTGGCTATAAGTTGTCATATTTTGTAACAATTTTAGGTTTTCACTTATGTTAATTTATGTAACCAGAAATTTTAACATTTCAAATACAAGTGAAAGTAATATGTCTTTTCAAGGTAGAAGATATTTAAACTTGGTAAATATGAAAATAGCATTTCATTTGAGATGCATTTTCATCTATAGCCTATAAATGCTAAATCTCAAGCATCGATTTGACTGATAAAATTGTTCAACTAATTGTGTGGCAATTTTGGAATATACAAATTAAAATGTGGATCTTGTAAAAACAAGGGGGCTGCAGTATTGGCTACATCTCAACTACAATATCAGTGTTGGAAGTACATGTTCAAAAACTCTGAGTATGTCTGTAAAGTCCTAGAAAATTGATGGCATCCAAAATATCTTGAGCAATGGGTACTGTATAGTGCTTATACTTTAGCCAAAGGACAGAGCCACTGCGATGCTCCTTCCCATGGTCAAACATCTAGGACTTTAGGTGATTGGTTTCTTAACTCTACGTAGCTTTGTGTTGTAAAATGCAGCTTTGGCCAGACACCAAATGACTCAATGGAAATTCTCTTGGCTTGGCTTGGAGTGCTTGAATCTAGTATTGGAAAGCAAAACCTTAGCACTCAAACAATAGGACAAGTGGTTGATGAGAAATTTCTCACTTCTGTCAATGTACTCTCTTAACAGTTTTGTTTATTGTTTGCTCATTTAAAATAGTTTTGCTTGTAATTTTCTTAATATATCTTAAAACAGTGTTTCTATATATTCTTTTGAAAGGTCTGAACTTTACACAAAGCTAGCTTAGGTTTTTCATCTGTTTAAAGCTGTGTAAGGTAGATATTTAAATAGAAAATCTAATGAAAGGAAATAAAACAGAATTTTAGTTGATGCTTTCTTGTTAACTAATTTCTAAAGGCAAGTAATTTTCTAGGTTTTGTTTTTGTAGTGATCTCAACTTGCACTCAAGTTGACAGATAATTAAAACTGTTTATCTTCTTTGCCCAAATAAAGAACTTTATATATAACCTGGGCATGGTGGCACATGCCTGTAATCCCAGCACTTGGGGAGGTAGAGGCAAAAGGATCAGGAGTTTTGGGTTAGCCTGAACTATGTGAGACCCTGTCTGAAAACAAACAAGCAAAATCAAATTAATTAATAAATAAAACTTTCTCATTTTTTTCTGCCAAAAAAGTAAGATATTTTAATATACAATAAAAAGTATTTTTTTCCCAAGACTGTCTGTCCTGTCTTTAAAAAAAAAAAAAAAAAAAGGCCTGGTGTGGTGGCACATGCCTTTAATCCCAGCACTCGGGAGGCAGAGGTAGGATGCAGATCACTATGAGTTCCAGGCCACCCTGAGACTATATCGTGAATTCCAGGTCAGCCTGGGCTAGAGCAAGACCCTAACTCAAACCCCCTACCCCCAAAAGTATGTTTTCAGTCTTGCCTGGATTCTGGGGGACCCCCTTCCAGAAAGTATTGTATGTATACCTTTGGGGGAAGAAACTACCTACCTAGTTAGTTTTTATTAGCTTTCAGTTGAATTTATGAAAACTTAACACTATGTTAGGTTCAGTGGTTCTTTGACATCAGCTCTTTTGTTTTATGTGAACTTGTATTAGCTAGTGAATGCTTCAAATAATTACTAGTAATGAGAATGTATGGCTGAAAGATACCTCTGAATGGAGGTTGTGAGTTTTGTAACTATCCAGCAAATTAGTGGTAAATTGGAATTTTCTGGTACCCACCTAGTTTTCTTTTCCTTTGTAACACACTATTAACTGTAACAATAACACTAAACCATGAAGATATTATGAGGGGTTTGGTCTCCAGATTCTTAGAACAGATAAGTAGTTACATTTAGTGTTTTTGGTGGCGTTCGCCCAAGCAGAAATAGTGGCAGAAGGGATTTTGACTTAAATTATGGGAAAAGCTGGAAGCCATACAAGAAAAGAGAAACTGCTTATCCTTTAGAGTTGGTGACTGGGAGGCACAGAGTGTCACAGTAACTCTGTAAGCACTTAGATGTTATAATTTACACTTAGGTGTTAGAACATGGGTCTCCAGTATAATCTCACAGTTTAGGGTGTCCACAAATGGAAGAAAGATAGTGTGTTGTGGTATTGATTAAGCAGAGGCTAGATGCTCCCCATTGCTAGGGATAATGAGAGTTTTTACATTGAAAATAGGATGACTAGATGGCCTCTTCAATCCCTTTCAATGCTATTACTACAGCTGTACTTCTAGACTGAAGTGAAAGTTAAAGTGTTTCTCATCTCCCATCAACCTCATTTGTTTAGGTGACTAAGGATATGTGGAAAGCCTCCCTCTGAATTTTCAGAGATTAGTGACCAGAATCTTTAAGATACATGTACAAAAATCTTATTGGGCACTATAATTTTGACCAGCAAACTTTGAAAAGTATTATATAATTTTGAAATTTACTAACCAACACAGAAAGTGCTATTTTTTAAAATTGATATCTCTCAAATGATATTTGGGAATATTGGCATGCTTTTCCTGAAATTCATGTAGCTTGAATAAAAAACATCTTTTAGAGTATTGTTGTATTCTCATCCAATAATGTAGCCCCCTTGGTTAGCTTTATTTTGGCGTATTTAACTTTGAGGGTTTCTCACAGTTCTGCCTGGTGTCACGGTCAGCAGACAATGACCTATCTATGATATAATAGGGGCCAGTGATGTGCAAAACTTCAGCCCTCATCAGTAGGTGTTGTAAATATGTGTGTGTACATATAAAATACTCTGTGTTTACTGATTGTGAAACCGTGTAATACAGGTTGTTGTTGGCTTATGCTGAAACTTCTTGAAAGAAGCCCACTTTGAAAATGTGTTGCTGTTGAAGCTAATAGTATGACTCAGGTACTGTCTTTCAAAAGTACTGCACTTGTTTTAGACGTGTATCGGTAAAAACTTCTGTACAGTGTCAAACTCTAGCATTGTATACATTCACTTTTTGCAAAGTAATCTTCCTATAAATTTGAAACTGTGATTGTATTTGGCATTTGCCAAAAAGATTATTTTCAGGTTAAGTGGAATTTGTTAGATGGAATTATTTTCTTAACCTTTTGGCGTTTGTATTTAAACTGGATATGAATGGATATTTAAAGTTAACCAGGAGTCATATTTCTTTTATGAAGTATAATGGATGTTTTGAATGGGTGCTTCCCATGTGAGAACTCTGCTACATGCTTGGGTCAAAATTGTTAAAACCATGTTTCTACTTTTGTGTCAGATAGAGGAAAGGGTCGCCAGAGACAAGCCATTTTGGGAGAACACCCTTCTTCGTTTAGACATGATGGCTATGGTAAGTTTGTCAAGGCAGAAGGAAGGTAGTATAGATGAACTGCTAGAACTCTATTTCTGATGAAGAATGGCACCTTTCTTGTCCTTGCATTTTTCCTGCCCTCCTCCTCACCTGATGTGGTTTGTATGGGATCCGTCCCTTCCAATGTACTCCCAAGAAGTTGTCCAAAACTCTTGTTTTCTTAGGATATTGATGTATCAAATAAGTATTGAGATACATTGAGAGCTATTGGTTGGGGCTTAAACACTTTTGCTGTATATTTTGGTGGCTTGGTCTTGATTTGTAATGGGCCCTGGGCAGTTATAAGACCAGAAAGGAGTATTATTTCTAAGTTTATTTTTACTCAGCAATTACGAGCAAAGATGAATCATGAGCAGCAAAGGCAGGAAGAATGGAGTGCTTGTCAAAAAGGAAGCGTTCCTCTCTTTGGAAGTTTAGTTCTACAGTTGGTATTTGGCTTTGCTTACATTTGTTTCTATTTAGTTCCCCTTTTTCAGCTTTTGCTTGCTTCTGTTGGTAATTTAAGATACTGATGCATAGGAGAATCATTTTTGGAGAACATTAGGCTTCCAGATTATTGTTCAGAATCACTATTGATAAAGATTTAACTGGCTACAAATTGTTTTCAAATATATTTTAATTTTTATAGTAGTTATTAGCCTCCCCTACCCTGTGCTTTAAAGAAGTTGAAAAATATTGGTATTAGAAGTTGGCAAACAGTAGAAATTGTTAATTTTTACTCTTGGGATTTATAAAAAAATAAATCCCCTGGTGTCTTTTGTCCTATGTGATGATTACAGATGGCTTTCATATTGAATTTAATGGCCATTCTTAGTAAAGTTTTAGTTTTAGCTTACTGTCTAGTGTTGCTTTTTTTTCGCACTTCAAAATTTTTTTGTCTATGATATATTCAAGATTCTCTAGTAATCTTATGGTTGAGGAGGTTGACACAATGTTTTGTTGAAACAGTAAGTGTGGCACAGTCTTAATATGAGCTGTTTTAGGTAGTGTGTATGTTCTGTGATAATTTTTCTGAGTTTCAGTAGAAGTGAATATTGAATATGATCATATTTGTAGTTCTGGTTCTACAATAAAAAATACTTACTGGGGGGGGGCGTGGTGGCACACGCCTTTAATCCCAGCACTTGGGAGGCAGAGGTAGGAGGATTGCCGTGAGTTCAAGGCCACCCTGAGACTACATAGTGAATTCCAGGTCAGGCTGGACTAGAGCGAGACCCTACCTCGAAAAACAAAAAAAAAAAAAAAAAAAAAAAAAAAAAAAAAAAAAAAGAAAAGAAAAGAAAGAAAGAAATACTTACTGGGAGCCTATTGTATTTTGCATAGTAGAAGGTGACCAAAATTATTTTTAGTATGATTATAAAGTTAAATATGATCGATTCTCAGCCTTCTGGCTAAGATCATGTATAAAGTTAAATATGTAGGTATGTAAGTGGTAGTCTAAATGTTTCCCCAAAGGGGTTAGAAAAATCTGTGAAATAATAAATGAGGAACTAGGAATGCTTTTGTATAGAAATTGATTATTTCCTTGGTATAGGTTTTAGGAATAGTGTTCTGTTGTAAAATACATTTTTACTGAAAAATTAGGTAAGCACATGCCCTGTAACAACTTTTTAATCTGGAAAGGCCTATTTATGAAATTTTTTGACAATTTCATATTCAAATTTATTATGTATGGGATTAGATTTTTAAAAGTAAGTTTATGTAAGGAGAAAAGCAAATTCTCTGAGGTGGCAGTTGCTCAATAGAGATCGTTGAAATTTTGGAGAATCCTGCTTTTGGGAAATGGTTGTCCTGGGGTTGTGTAGGGGCATTTATTCCCAGCTATTGAATTCTGCGATGAATTTGTTCTACTTTCTAGGGAAGTAAGCATGAGAATATGAGAGCACAGAGAATGCGGATGAAGCAGAGGTGGAGAGAACATGAGACTGGGTAGAGGATACTGAAGCGCATTATGATCTTGAGCCGTTTACTGTCACTGTCCCTTCAGAGCAGCAGTTGAGCAGAGCAGGTTTATTTACACTTCAGGGTCACATCATGGATGTGTCTATGTTAGGAGCTGAAAGAAAGGAAACCAAAAATGTTAATTATAAGGCAAGACCCATTGGTCCTCTTAAACTAAGTTTATTCATTGCTTTGTTATAGAACTATAAAAATCTATACTAATTGTCAGAATTCTTTAAGTCTTTAAATTTGGAAAGTTCAGTCCTATGAGATGACAGGTAGAAGCTCATTCGTACTTTGAATAGTGACAGGAATAAAATAATAAATTAAGTTCTTGTCAGTGAACTTAAGTAAAGTTTTTATGTTGATTGCTGCTAGCATCTTTAGGTGTGGTTCTTGGACCAAAGATTTGAAAGTTTGAATGCTAGGAAATGTTCTAGCTGTTTATGTAGTATTTTTGCACATAATTTTGTACATGAGCATGTGGAGGCCAGAAAACACTCTATATTGGTCCTTGCCTCCTTCCTTGTTGGAGACAGGGTCTCTCTCTCTTTTTTTCCTTTCCCTTGCAAATGCCAGACTAGCTGGTCCTCAAGCTTTGGGATTCTCCTGTCTCTGTCACATTGCTGTAGGTAGGTATTCATGGCTGCTTGCATCCATACATGGGCTCTGGGCATCTAAACTCTAGCCATCAGGTTTGCATAGCAAGTGTTTCTAACCATCGAGTAGTCTCCCCAGCCCTTAATTATTATTTTCAAATAACTAAAGTACTAGGTTTTTAAAAATAGTTTTATTTATTTCCAAGCAGAGATAGACAGACTTGGGTGCACCGGGGCTCCAGCTGCTGCAAATGAACTCCGGATGCATGCACCACTTGGTGTATCTGGCTTTATGTGGGTACTGGGGAATTTAGGTGTTAGGCTTTGTAGGCAAGCACCTTAACACTGTAGAGCCATCTCTCCAGCCTGAGCATTAGTTCTTTTAAGCACAAAGACTTCAACTCTTTTTATTTTTATTTATTTTTTAAATATATATTTTTTTATTTTATTCATTTTTCAAGGGGGGGGAGAGAGAGAGAGAGAGAGAGAGAGAGAGAGAGCGAGCGAGCGAGCATCAGGGCCACACCACCTTGTGGGTCTGGCTTATGTGGGTACTGGGGAATTGAACTGAGGGCCTTAGGCACTGGAGGCAAGTGCCTTAACCGCTGAGCCATCTCTCCAGCCCAACTCTTTTTTTTTAATCCTATCTTTTTTTTTTAAAAAACATTTGGGTTTTTAAAATATTTTATTCATTTTTCAAGCAGAGATACAGAGATTAAGAGGGAGAGAGAGCACACCAGAGCCACCACTTTGTAGGTCTGGCATATGTGGGTCCTGGGGAATTGAACCCGGGGCCTTAGGCACTGGAGGCAAGTGCCTTAACCGCTGAGCCATCTCTCCAGCCCAAGACTTCAACTCTTTAGGACTGAAAACTATTAAAATATTTTTAATGTTTCTTAATATATATAGCAGTTTCAATAACGCGGATAATTCTGATGGCACAAATTCATAATTACAAACTTCATTTGGTCTCTTGCACTGATTTTGGCTTTTACTTAACAGTGATTTCAGCATTTTTGGACTAACCAACTTGAGCCGAGTGAAAGCTTCTCTAGTGAAGTGTAGTTGTGGTAGTAACAAGTAGAAATGGCAGGGAGGGAGTATAATATGAATGTGAACTTTCCAGTACGGATAAAAAAGATTGATATTTCAACTTTAGAATGTATAAACCAGTCTAACTAGGAGCCTCAACTATGTGTAGTTTCCAATAATTGATTCACCATGAGGTATATACTTGGCATAAACTACCAGTTGTCTGTAAAGAGGTCACTTAAGGGCTGGAATTGTAGCGCAGTGGTAGAGTGGCAAACGCTGGGTTCCATCCCCAGCATTGCAAAAAGTGAACAGTTAAAAACCATGAACTACTCAAGATAGCACTGATGATTATGTATTGGTTAATTGTCCTCCCTAAAATTACAGAAAATCAGTTGTCAGCATATACCCAATGATAGTAATGCTGTGTTATAAATGACAGCTCAGGTTAGAATTTCAAAAATTAAAAAATTCACCACAATTTTTAATAGCATGGAATGAATATAAAAATTTAGCAGTTTTAAGCCGGGCGTGGTTGCATGTGCCTTTAATCCCAGCACTCTGGAGTCAAGAGAGAGGAGGATCACCATGAGTTCGAGGCCACCCTGAGACTACATAGTGAATTCCAGGTCAGCCTGAGCTAGAGTGAGACCCTACCTCGAAAAAAACAAAAAAAAAAAAAAAAAAAAAAAAAAAAAAAAAAAAAAAAAAAAAAAAAAAAAAAAAAAAAAAAGATGTAGACTTGTGCATGTGTGTACACACGTGTTTTCATAACAAAAGTTGTGGATATTCAAGTATTTTTTTCCTCCTGGGTTGATGTTTTAAAAAAATAGAGATTAGGGGCTGGAGAGATGGGTCAGTGGTTAAAGTGCTTGCCTGTAAAGCAGAAAGACCTGAGTTCAATTCCCCAGTGCCAACCTAAAGCTAGATGCACAAAGTGGTGCATGCATCTGGAGTTCTTTTGTAGTAGCTAGCTGTACTGGCACACCCATTCTCTCTGTCTCTCTCTCTCGCTCTCCATCTGTCTCTCTCTGCTTGCAAATAAACAATATTTTTTAAGTGGAGTATAGAATAGGACACCTATGTGTAGGTAAGGTATTAATATTAATTAGGTTTTTCTGAAAGTATCTTTGTGGAACTGAATGTGTGTGTGTGTGTGTGTATTTTTGTTTGTTTGTTTATCCTATAAGACAAGGTCTCATGTGGCCCAGGCTGATCTAATTCTCTTTGTAGCTGGTAATGACCTTGAGCTCTGGATATTCTCTCCCAAGTACTGGGATTATAGGAGAGTGCCACCATGCCTGGCTGAATTATAGTGTCATTTATATAGACCAAAGTTTTACAATGTCTCCCTCAACCTTACAGCCTAATCTTATATACTTGTTAAGCTACCGTGTTTCAAAAAAATAAATTTATAGAATTGCATATGCAGTGACAGCTCAGTGTAGATTGATGTGGTACAGATACTGATATAATTAGGTTCCCACAGTTTATGCTTCAACATTTGTCTACTTAAGGAGTTTGGGGCATACATGACTCAGTGAGTTTTATTTGAGGGGCTAAGGTTATAGCATAGTGGTAAGGTGGTGCCTAGAATATAACATGCAAGGCTCTAGGTTTAAAAAGAGGTAGCCCATCCCCATCCCCATTGTCCCCCCCCCCCCCCAGGAGCGAACCCAGGGCCTTGTGCTTGCTAGGCAAGCGCTCATCCACTGAGCTAAATCCCCAACCCCAAGAGTTAATTTTTATACGGTGAAGTGCCTCTGCTAGTTTTTACAAGTGGAACTATATGTATTTTATTTATTTATTTTGATATTTTTACAGGATCCCATGGTCCATTATTGCCTTTACCAAGTCGTTACAGAATGGGTTCTCGAGATACACCTGAACTTGTTGCATACCCATTACCACAAGCGTCTTCCTCTTACATGCATGGAGGAAACCCCTCCGGCTCAGTTGTAATGGTTAGTGGATTGCACCAACTGAAAATGAATTGCTCAAGAGTCTTCAATCTATTTTGCTTATATGGAAATATTGAAAAGGTGAAGTTTATTTTATATTGGTTTATTTTGCTATCTAGTAGTAACTCTGAAAGGCTATAAACATTTACCCTCTCCAGAACATTTATGTTCTTTCAATAATGACTTACATGAATTTTTTTGCTGATAAGCCATCATTGTAGCTTGTTGGTAAGAAAAATTTTTTTTGAATAACCAGCATAAAACAAAGTCCAAAGAATAGTTTAATCACCTGCTTGAGTATTACAGGCATTAGGCCTGTATGCATAATTGTCAGGTGATAGTGATTTGACTTAGGATTCTTCAGTTTTATGATGGTGTGGAAGTGAAAATGCATACAGTAGAAATCATATTCTGAATTTAGAATTTTGACTTTCATGATAGCAGTATGTGCACTGCTTTTCCTATAATGCTGGGAAGTAGCAGCAGCCTGGCGATCCCATTGGCTACCTGATACAAGTGCAAACAGTTGATGTTAGGTAGACTAGGTACATTTAAGTGTTTCCCGTTTAACAGTGGGCTTATTTGTAAGTAAGTCAAGGAAAGCCATATTTTCTATAACTAAAAAAACAGATTCTAACATTTAGCATGTTAAACTAGGATTTGAAAGAGTAATCATGCACATGTAAACGTGAATTTCGGGAAGACTTCTTGCACATTTATTTCCAAAATGCTCTGAAGAGGAACAGTGCTTTTATTTCAGCTCAGTCAGTGTTTGAGAGGGACCCACTCTGATAGAATGTTTCAGTACTGTATTAATGTTGTTTTTCCCTATTGCAGATAATTTTCATGTTCTTTTCATAGTGATAATGTGCAGGCATGTGAGTCACAAATGTGTGGGAGGGGAGCATGGCTTGAAAACTTGCTAAGAACACATGGGATATAGTTAGCAACATGAGGGAAATTTGAGCAAACTTTATAAAAAATAATTTTATTTATTTATTTGCAAGCAGAGAGAGAGAGAGAGAGAGAGAGAGAGAGAGAGAGAGAGAGAGAGAGAGAGAGAGAGAGAGAGAGAGA